>WNYD01000277.1:0-28197 GCA_021396205.1 Sporothrix brunneoviolacea
GACGGCGGCGCCCAGCGCGCGCAGCCGTGCGGCGGCCGCCGCCCAGGCCGCCCGGATGCGCGGGTCCAGCTCGGCAATGTTGTACTCGAGCGGGATGCCAAAGGTGAGGCCGGAGAGGGGGTTAGCAGAGGGGCTCTCGCTGTCTCCCCCCTCTCCGCCGTAGCCCTCCCGCTGCGCGGCGAGGCGGAGGCGCGTCGGGACCGTGAGCGACGTCGGGTCGCGGCCCGCGTCGGCCTCGCGCCAGAGTGCGCCTTGGCCGTTCTCTCCCAAGACGAGCCGCCGAATGGTCGCCACCGCGGGCGCCAGCAGCCCCACCGTGTCGAGGCTGTTGGCGTACGGCACGACGCCGAAGCGCGACAGCATGCCGTAGCTGGGCTTGAAGCCGACGACGCCGCCGTACGCCGCGGGCAGCCGCACCGAGCCGCCCGTGTCGGTGCCCAGCGCCACGTCGGCGTCGCCCAGGCGGACGGCGACCGCGGAGCCGCCCGAGCTGCCGCCGACGGACAGGGGGGAGGGCGACGACGCGTCCGCGGGGGAGCTCGCGGCCACCGCGCCCCAGTGCGAAAACAGGCTGTGCGAGCCCATGCCGAACTCGTCGAGGTTCGTCTTGCCCACGACGCGGGCGCCGCGCCGGCGCAGCTGCGTCACGACGGTGCCCTCAAAGGGCGACGCGTAGCCCTGGAGCATGCGGGAGCCGCAGGTCGTGGCCGAGGCGGTGCCGAGCGTGGCGATGTTGTCCTTGACGGCGAGCGTGAAGCTGCGGGGATGAGGGCTGGCGGAGGTGGAGGGTGTTGGGCTGCTCTCGGGAGTATTCGTTTCTGGTCAAGCAACAGCACCTAGTCAGAAACTGCCAAACCATAGGCAGAGAGGGACAGAAAGAAGAGCCTACCCGTCGAGATGAACTGGTTCCAGTCGTTTGCGGACGTCGGTCGGGTCGAGGGCGCCGCCTCGTCCGCAGCCGCCGCCGTGGTCGAGAGCGGTCGGCGCGTGTGTAGACTCCGTATTAGTGGCCACGGCCGACGGCATTGTAATGTGAGAGAAGGCGACCAGGAGGAGGGAGTCGAGGGGAATGCCCTCCTCCGGCCGATGTGTCGCATGTGCGCCGACATGGCTGTGGTCTGATTGGGGGGTCGCGGCACGTATTGCGCTCTGGTGTGCGACGGATCAGGTCATGCGCAAGTCTCGCAAGTCAATCAAGGGACGGTACCCATACCAGCGGCCGCTCAATTCGCCGTTGTCGTGCCTGTCGCGAAGCTCGGGAATCAGGTGAAGTTGGTGGGATGGCCGTTTAAAATTTAGAGCTTGCGCTTTCCACTGTGCCGGATTGGGTGGGTCTTGTGTCTATGCAAGGCGGCGTTATTATAGGCAAGGCTGAGCCAGCCGCGTTCTTCGCCGTACAGATTCATACGCTGATTCCCAATCACTGCGGGCGACAAGTCTGGAATCGGTCTTGGGTATCGTCTTTTGTTCCTGCTGTTGTTTGTATCTTATATTCATCTATAATGAGGAATTATTCTCTCGGCTGTTTCCGAGCAATCTTTTAGGCCATCGTTTGATTTTGATTTCGCATTTCAATTTTTTCAATGATGCTCGCTTTTGTCCTATCTTACAATTACGTATGCCCGCCCCTCCCCACCGCCTCATCTCCTGCTCCTGCTTGACCGGTCGGACTGTGAATCTGACTCTGGTGTCCGCCGCCTCCGCTCTCGCCGCCGGTCGTCTCTGCGATCGCGGCCGCTCTCGCTCTCGCTGTCACTGTCGTCGTCGTTCCTCCTCCTCCTCTTGTAAGAATGCTCGTCCCCGTCATCTTGGCTGTCGCTCTCGTATTTGCCGTGTCCATTTCTGTCGTCCTCCTCCTCCCCATTTTTGTCTTCGTCCTCCTCTTCGTCCTCCTCCTCCAGGATCGCGTCGATGTCGCCCAGCGGGCTCACCCGCGGCTCCAGCTTGCCCAGGTCCTCGAGGTCGTCGCGCTGCGGCAGCTTCCACAGGCTCGTCGCGCACACCCGCGACTTCACCAGCAGGTCGTCCACGAACTCGTCCACGAACGTCAGCGTCGTGCCCGCGCGCGCCTTGCGCCGCAGCTTGCGCCGGTCCGCCAGGAAGGGCTCGAGCGTCTTGTACACGTCGGCGGCGGGCCGCGTCAGCCGCACGTAGAAGAGCGCCAGCGCGCGCAGGTACTTGAACTTGTCGCCGCCCTGGTCGAGGTACGCGGCCAGCACGGCGTCGTCGGGCGCCAGCTGCAGCAGCTTGAAGGCGAGGCAGAGGAAGGGCGTGGGCTTCTGCCCGGAGCCCGTGGTGCCGCCGACGCAGCTGACGTGGTCGACGACGCGGTCGACGATGTCGGCCTCGTTGACGCCGAAGCACTGCTCCTTCCAGAAGTAGCTCTCGACGATGCGCTCGCGCACGGCCTTCTCCATGATCGTGGCCGGGTTGAGGCCGTTGGGCGCGACCGTGGCCGACGTGCCGCGCTCGTCGAGGAAGCGGCGCGCGTCGGCCTGGTGGAAGGCGGGATTGGACGCCATCTTGGGCGCGGTCTTCGTTGGAGGGGAGAGTGTGTGCGTGCAGTCGGACGGGGTTCAATTCGCGGTCGCGCGGTGCCAAACGGTTTGTCGCATGCGGTGGAAAGCTGGTGAAGCTTCGTCGCTAAATTCGTACGGAGCTCTCAGACCCGCTATAAGAATTTTATGGTTCGCGTGGGGGTTGTGGCGGCGGTGGTGGCGGGATTCGCTTTGGTGCTTATCGATAGTTGCCCGGCCAGGTGGGTAAATAAAGCACCGATGACGAGCCCTCACCACCACCGCCCACCACCACCATGGCCTGACTCGGCTAACGCAATTTCCATGTGGCAGACGGCATAAACTCGTAAACTCGCTATATCTCTAGCCAGAATAGCGACGGGCGGAAATCGAGCGAGGTTGGTGAGACACCACACACAGTTTTCTCGTGCTTCGCCCTTTTTGCCTCGTCCGTCTTGCTGCTAACGCGATCATCCGGCATTTCCTGTCTTCGCGTGTGCCGTGCCTTTCTTCCGACGACCGACGACCGACGAAACAAAGCGATTGTTTACTATAGAACGTCCTTTATCCCCATCTGCGGACGAACGCGCTTAAGAATGCTCTTAACGTCGTCCCAAGTCTCGGTTGCGGTCTCGTCCGGCGTCGGTAGGTCTTCCGCATGCCAGTCCATAGCCGCGAGTGTCTCTTCAGAGATGTTCCTCCCCTAACAGCTTCTAGTCATCCTCTGCACATTCGCCCTCTTTCTCAGCGGCTATGCCCTCCAACAACGGACGCTGCGCCAGTTGCGGGAGTCCATCCGCCAGCCGAGGGCGGAGCCGCCCAAGATCTTCTTGCCCGACCGCTTCAGCAAGATGACAACGGAGCTGGACGACGGCACGATCATCACCCTCGACGAGAATGGCAACAAGATCGAAGACAACAATAACAGCGCGGACAAGGGACCGAGCAGCAGCCAAGAGAGCCCTGCCGTCGGGAGCCACAAGGATGTCGTGGTGGAAGTGAGGCCGAGCATAGCGGGCGCCGAAGACGAGCGAAGGCAACAACGCCTGTCCGGCCAGGAAAACAGCGAGGGGCACGAAGAGAAGCCACAAGGCGCCGTCCAAACGACAGAACAACAGAGGCCAGAGGAGCAAAAGTCGAAGCCAGCAGCACCTCCAAGCTCTGCACGAGAGGAGACGGCCAAGAAGACGGAGGAGGCAGAGAAGAAGCAGAAACCCGTCAGCAAAGCAGAGCGGCGGCGGCTCATTAAGGAAGAGCTGATGAAGATGGCTTACAACGACAAGCCGGTCTACTACCAGAGACGACTGTACTGATGCGGCGGGCGACTGCTTATGTTTTCATTTTCTGCTGGGCATTTTCTGCTGGGATTTACATTTGCATGAGGGACGACAGCTTTGTTTCATGGGCGGATTTCATCATATTTTTGGGTTAAATAACGGCGGCAACTGTAATATTATCTCCCTTTTTTTGGATTAACAAGTTTGGATAACAATTCATACACTTTGTTTCACTTTACATCGCTTGAAATTGTCTGGCTCTTGAGAATGTGAATGGCAGACAGTTATGCACCTATGCGGGGTTTACTACCACGATCGCTGTATCGGAGCTTGTTTAGTGGTCGACCCACTCTCGCCCGTTTTTCGAATATCATCCATTTTTGGCTTCAACGTCTCATGCCCCGACTGTGATATACACAAAAGGCGACCAATGGGCAGCATCTGCTTGCCGGAACGCCAATCTCACAAATAAGCATGAATGCCACAATACCACAACGGCTGTGGCAGCCGGCTGCGCGGCGGCTCGCGACAACAAGCGCACGGCCGCTGTCAACGGCTGCCGGGACGTGCCGCCGCTCTCTCATCACAGCGCCCAGGGCGACGCTCACGCCCTGCCGCCAATGCCTCCGGCAATTGACCGCTGGTGGCCGCCGCGGTACTAGTATCGCCACCGCCGCCCCCAGCTCGTTCTTCTCCACCACAGCCGCCCGCCGCCGGCCACAACGGCCGCAGCAGACCCCCCCCGAAGAGCCGGCGCAGCCCGCCGACGACCCCAACTTTACGTCCATTCTCGACAACCCGCCGGACCTGGTCCGGTCTGGCCGGCGGCACGGGCCGGGCATTCTAATTTTGGGTGCGTCCTCCTCTCCTCTTTTTCTCCCTTTTCTCCTCGGTGCACTGACGAAAAGGCAGCCATCATCCCGATTGCCGCGTTCGCCCTCGGCACCTGGCAGGTGCTCCGCCTCCGCTGGAAGACGGACCTGCTGGCCAAGTGCGAGGACCGCCTCGTGCGCGAGCCCCTGCCGCTGGACCCGGAGAACGTGGCGGCGGCCGTCGCGCACAGCCGGGGGGAGACGGACGGCAACGGCGCCAGCGACTTCGACTACCGCCGCATCGTCGCCGTGGGCGCCTTCCGCCACGACCAGGAGATGCTCGTGGGCCCGCGCGTGCGCGAGGGCACCGCGGGCTACTTCGTGGTGACGCCGCTGGAGATTGTCGACCCGCGGGACAGCGAGCACGGCGAGCGCGCGACGATCCTGGTCAACCGCGGCTGGATCTCGCGCGAGCGGCAGGACCAGCGGGCGCGGGCGCGCGTCCCCGGGGGTCTCCCGCGCGGGCTGGTGCGCGTCGAGGGCATGCTGCGGGCGCCCTGGAAGCGCAACATGTTCACGCCGGTGAACCGGCCGGACAAGAGCGAGTTCTACTTCCCCGACGTCAACGAGATGGCGCAGCTGACGGGCAGCCTGCCGGTGTGGGTGGAGGCGACGATGGGTGCGTTGTTTGTGCATAGCATTCTCTCTATTGCCTGTCTAGCTATTTTGCTAACTCCTCCCCAGAACCGGACCTGCTGCAGGTGTACGACATGGAGGCCAAGGGCGTCCCCATCGGCAAGCCGGCCGAGGTCAACCTCCGCAACAACCACGCCCAGTACATCTTCACCTGGTACGTCGCCCGCTCACGACCTGCGGCTAGTTGCTTTCTTCCCTCGGCTAACTCTCTCCTGCAGGTACAGCTTGTCCCTGGCGACCTCCATCATGCTCTGGATGGTGGCCAAGAAGCCGCCGTCGGACATCTCAAGACGCGTCCGCATGAACAAGAATTGGTAGTCTTGGAAGGGCCTTCAGAAAAGCGCCATGCAAATATACAAATATATACCTAATCCTCTCTCAAAGAGCTTCTTCATGTCACATCTTTGCCACGCCTCTTGCCTATCCGCTGCGGCCCCGAGGAGATCCGCTGTGGTCTTTGCTGCTGCTGCTGTCTCCGCTTCAGCATAGGAGCATCCGGGATCATCCGCAGTTCTTGCAGCAGCTCACGCGGGAGCAGGCGCTGTGCCAGTGAGAAGGGCGTGACTGTAGCATTGACTTGTCTTTGTCTGTGTTTTGTGTGTCAGTCGATGTGTAGACGGTGTGTAGTGGGAAATGCAGACACCGCCTCTCCCGTCGTCACTCACCTCCTCATCAACAGGAGCATGTCGCTCTCGTCGATCGTCTTGCGGCCCGCGTGGTTCGCGTACCGCTGCAGGTCGACGCCGACCTGCTCAAAGAACCAGTCGGACGCCGTGCTGAGGGCGGCCACCGTCTCTGGGCTAAGCTTCGTCTTCTTGCCGGCGCCGGTGGACTGCTGGGCAAAGGTCTGCGCGACGCGCTTGACCACGCCCGCGGGCAGCGAGGGGTAAGGGATCCCGTGGGCCGACAGCTTCAGCCGGTTTGCCCGGGGCCCCTTCTTCCCCTGCTGCTCGCGCGCACTTCGTATTAATGCTGCTTGGGCGGCGTCTTTGGCCGCGGCGTCGTCCGCTGTCACGGCAACGTCCTCTTCGGCGACCTCGTCTTCCTCCTCGACGTTGTCGGGTTCGTCCTGCCACATGTTGCCATTGTTCTCGTCTCTGAAGTCGTCGTAGTCCTCAAACATGGCACCCCCCGCATCGGCTTCGGGCGGTGGCGGCTCTTGGTCCTCGCCATCGTCTGCTTCCAGCACCGGCCCCAGCGTCCGGTCGGGCGACTGCTGCTGGCCCATCATAAACGTGGTCTCGTTGCCGTCGAGCGGCACGTCGATGACGCCAAACAACCCGCTCTCGCGACCAGCCGCCATCGCATCCTGACGCCCGCCGGTCTCCGAGTCGTCGAGCCGCTCAAACGTCATGTCGGCGCCGCCGCCCGACGGGTCCTCGTTGTCGGGAAGCAGGTTGTCAAAGGCGCCCTCGGGGAAAAACGCCGACTGGGCACGCTCCTCGTTGTCGTCGTCGCCGTCCGCCCCGCCAATGAAGCCGTCGATGTAGTCGCTCATGCGCATGCTGCCGAAGCTGCTGCTGCGGCCGCGGCCGCCGAGGCTGCCCCGCGAAAACCGCCGCGCCTGCAGCAGCTGCTCCTGGGTGGCGGTGCGCCGCGCCAGCTCGATCGACCGCATCGTAAAGTTAGCCAGGTCGGCGTCGGCATCCATGTCCTCGTCGCCGTTGTCCAGGATCCTGGAGTGGTGGGGCCGCAGGTCGTCGTCGTTGTCGTCCTCCTCGATAGGGAGCGACATGCGCGGGCGGTCGAGCGGGAGCGAGTCGTCGTCGTCGTCGTTTATGTCGAGATAGCTTCGCCTCCGGGAGTTGGAGTACCTCCCCTCGGCGGCCCGCCCTTCGTAGATCGTGTCCATGTCCATGTTGTCGCTCCGCCGGCTCTTGCCCCCGCTGCTGCCGCCCGGCGACGAGGACGAAGCGATCGCCTGCGAGGTCGGGGCCAGCCGGCGGCTGAGGTTGCGCAGCAGGTCGCGCGGCGAGTCGCGCAGCATGCGGCCGCTCTTGCGGCGGCTCTGGCGCTGCCTGCCCCTGGGCGTAAACATGGCCGTGCGCCGGCTGTCGAGCGCGAGCCGCGCCGCGCGCGCGTGTGGTGTGCGGGCTGCCGACGGGTGGCCGCCGCCTGCCGTGCCTGGCGTCCTCCGGCCAGCCGCCGCATTTGTGGTGCCCGTTGTTGGCGTACGGAAAGCCGCCGATGCGGATGCGGCGCCGGTGCTGCTGGGCGCATGGCCGCCTTGTTGTCGTCGTCCTCCTGTGGTCGGGGTCTGGACAGCTGCTGCGCCCGCGCCCGCGCCCGGCCGAGCCGATGCCGTGGGCGTGCTCATTGTCGGAATGCGGTTCGCTGTGAATTAAAATCGGACATGAACGCTACATGGGAACACTATTGTCAATGGTGCGGGTGCGAGCGATAATATACGTTTTGAAAGCTTGATGTCGTCGTCGTGTAGGGTTGCTTCCAGTCTGGGACGCGCCTTGTCAGACGCGTCGGCATGGTCGACAGCCATGTGGTTAGTGGGGGGCCATTAACAGGCGGCGGGAAGGAGCTACACTATGCCCGATAAGCCCGATAACAAAACGTAGTCTTCTTTCATTGGCACTGGGCAATATTTGAACCGTTCACAGCAATTTTAGCTGAGGTGTCGTCTGTCTCTAGAACGATGGTTGTTGGGTTCTATTTTCAGTGTATCTGCTCGCAAGCCAATAATAAGAAGTCGTGGTGCTCGCTGATTCACAGCAATTTTAGGCCCGCCTGAGGCGTGTCTCTCTTGCAAGAAGAGCGCAGGTTCATTGGTTCTTTCAAACCGCCTTTCACAGCAATTTTAGGCCCGTCTAAGACGTCGTCTCTCTTGCAAGAAGAGGAACACTGCTTAATTGGTTGCATTTTCACTTCAACTGTGAGCATATACACCGCACACCTCGCCGGCTCAAGGAGCTGTGAACGGCTGTCTATCTGACGACAACAATGCTCGGCCATCTTCCGCCTGTCGAGACTCCTCTCTCCCCTGCCCCCCCTGGTTCCTCACGCAACTCGCCAAGCCGGGCCTCTGGCGTGCCGCTGCTAGCTCGCCATAGTCGGGAACAGATCAGCACTCGCGGTCGGTTTTATGCTCGTCGGTTTCCTTTGTTCGAATGTCGACGGCGCACCAGGAGAACGAACATTTCCCATGTGCGGCGGGCGCATCGGCAGACAACACGCGTCGTCCTTGGTCTTGGTACAGAGAGAAAAGAAAAAGGCACAAAATGGCAAAAAGGGAACGGCATTTTCGAGGGACGCCACGTCCTTTCTTCCGCCGGGCTGTGTGCACAGACACACGCAGCTGTGGACTAGGACTCAAACTGGCCCTTTGCTCTGGTTTCTTTTTCCTTCTGCCTTCGTCTGGGCCTGATCCTCCTCGTCCTTCTGGCTCGCCCAGTCTGGCTGGCCACTCGGAAGGGGCCTCTCACCTCGCGACCATGGACGGCAGGTCGACCAAGCACAGCGAACATGGCAAACACAGGACAAAGAAGGCTCCGTCTATCGCTCGCCATCAGAAACCACCAGGTTCTCCCTTGCGCGCTGCGCCCCAAGCGGCCTTGCAGTATCTGAAACGGCCAATCACCAGCTCCGGTTTTCCGCCTTGACAGGCCGGGCGGGTCTTGGCCTCTCCCTTTTTCCTTCGTTCTGCGATCAGGCGCCATTTGATGCACCATCTGTGTCAAACATTTGTGCTGGTCTGGCCAGAAAGGGGGGCACACACGCAGAGCAAAGCACGCCAGGCACAAGCCCGCGCGCAGTCGTTCTCGTCGTTCTCGTCGTTCTCGTCGTTCTCGTCTTCCTCGTCTTCCTCGTATCTTACAACGAGCTCAGCAGCCTGCCCTCTTGCGGGCCCATTCAGAGGCCGAAACGCACGATCGATCGAGTCGTCAGTCGACCAGGGGGGTTGAGCGCAGCCCGTGCAGCGCGAGCTGACCGACGTCTCTTTCTGGCCGTCTCTGTGCATCCAACATGGGATTCTTGTCGCCCTGCGCCAAATCCCATGTGGCCTCTCCCATATCTGTCTCCTGGAACTCTCTCCCTCTGTCTCCCCCTATGCCTCCCTTCCTCCCATTCTCTCCCCATGTCTCCAGGCCGCCCTCCCCTCCTCCCCTTCTCCCTGTAACGCGCCACCAGCCGACGATGGGCCGTTTTGTTTCGATCAAATGCCACCGCTGCTGGCCATCCGGTCGATCAGATCGGAACAGAATGGCCGGGCGAGCCCGGAGACTATTGCCAAATACTTGACTCCAATTTCTCGCCCAGTTCTTCGTTGGCATATTAGCGAATGCGCTTGCAAGGCTGCCGTGATGCCTCTGATTTGCGCCGCCGCGAATGGCCGTTGCACCAGGACCCGCCCAGCGCTAGACTCTTGTCGAGTAGCAGGCGTAGCAGGCGCCCCACACGCGCTGGGCTCGGCCTCGAAATTTCCAGCGCCGTTCCGTAGCCAATACTGTGTATCTCAGCCAATCCTGCAGCCAGCTCCGGCCTGCACCTGCCAGGAGCTGCCCAGTCCCGCAGCCAATCCTATCGGCGGGGCTCTCTTTCCCTCTGCTCCTGCCCTGCGGCCGCCGCCCTTCACCGTCCACCCACCGCCCGTATTTGCTGGTCGGACCTTCTTCTCCTCCTTCTCCTTCTCCTGCTCCTCCCCTTTACGGCGTGCCTGGTCCAAGCTGGCCGCACCTTCCCCCATCCAGAGCAATCAGGAACCCCCCGTCACCGCCAACCATAATTGTGTGCATTCTGCCCCCTTTCCGCCTTTTCGCCCGTCCTTCTCCTGTCTCGTCCTCTCTCCTCCCCTCTCTCCCCCCCCGACTGACTTCACACTCAAATTCTGCCGTTGGCGATCACCAAATCGACTCATCGAGTGCATTCTGCCTTTTGGACCCGACCGAGCGACCTAGACAGTAGACAGCCGCCGCAGATAAACAAAGGTACGCAGCCACACGTTGGACCGTCATGGCGATCTCGCCTTTCTCCTCGCCTCGGCCTTTTTCCCCCGGACGCATTCTCCCTCGTCCTCCTCGCCCTCCCTCGTTTTCTTTCATATCCGTCTATTTTCCTCGCATTGCCCTCGTCGTTCTCAATATCACCTGCTTGCATTGTCATCGCCCTCGCCTTTGTCTCCCTCTCTCTCTCCCAAACCCTCTCCCTCCCCGCCCATCTTCCGCCTGCTCTATATTGCCCTCGTCTTATCCGCCCTGTCGTGCAACCCACTTCTCTCCCCCCTGGCCGCTCTTTCTTTACCCAAGCGTGTCGGCCGCTGAAACAGCTTGGTTCGTGCTTCAAGTGCGGCTACATTGCGTACCAGAAACGCTACCTCGCCGTCTCCATCTTCCTCTCCTCTGTCCTGTCTCCCTTTGTACCTCTCACTCTTCTGGAGTGTTTTCCCTTCTTCTGCTGCTTCTGCTAGTCCTGCTGCTTCTGCTGCATCTTCTTCTTCAGCTTCTCTCCGAGCTCCTTCGCGCCCCCTTTCCTTCTTCTCCACTCGAGCCGTTCTCAAACCGTTCCGCCCCCCTTCCATCGTCGATTCCACACGCAACGTCTTCCTACCCTGCGGCTGCTGCAACTTACTTGCTTCGCACTGCTCTCCACCGTCAAAACATCTTCTCGCCCCTCTCCTGCTAAAGTGTGCTCCTCGTCGTATCTTTCCCCCACTGCTTTGCTCGCCCCCTGGCCTCAACACCACTATCATACACTTTACCTAACAGAAGCGGCTCGAGCCACTCTAGCGCAGTGCTCATCGCTTGCTCGTCTCCACTGTTCGCTCATTCTTCCGTCCTTCCCACCCATCCCAAACCTGCCCCGGGCCCAGGTCCCAACCCTATTCTCCGGTCATTGAAAAGACAAAACAAGAAAATAAGGAACGCGGAAGTGATAAGAGAGCGGAAGCAAGCCAAGAAAAAGAAAAGAGACAGATTCAACGCAAACCCGACCCGCAAAGAGAAAAGCTGCAAAAAAGCCGATTGAATTTGGAACTACCTCAAGTCTAACATCAGCTCTTGTCCTTGCAGCTCCTAGACCGCAAAATCTGACGAAAGCCCGCCCGCCACGAATCTCGACGACCAGTTTGATCTACCTCGCTCACAGTCTTTCCTCCGTATTCGCATATAATCCGACGGACGGCGTCTTTTGCTGTGTTAATCCAAATCGCGAAATTTCGACATCACGCTATAATCCCGCTTGTCTCTTCTATATCCGACCTCCTCCCAGCCACCGACCTCCAGACGATTACCAGCGCCCTCGGAAACGTAGGGCCACAAGACAAATCGGTGTCTACTTAATCCAAATCAACTCACATTCCAAATCGAACACAAGATGGCAGCTCCCGGAGTTCAATCTTTGAAGGTGAGCCTCCCAGCTGGTGGATCACGGACGAGGCAGATGCGAAGCCAGATGGAAAAGAAGAATCGCGAGACGGAGTGATTCGTGAGATCTTAAATGGGCTGCTAACGGTGCATCACTTAACTTTAGTGTGTCGTGACTGGTGACGGTGCTGTCGGCAAGGTACGCTTTTCTCTCCCTATCATTTGTTTAGACTTCGTTCTGTTGCCAAAACAACATTGCTAATCTTCCTCTTCAACAGACATGTCTGCTCATCTCGTACACAACAAACGCCTTCCCGGGCGAGTACATCCCGACAGTGTATGTCCCATGCCCAAATTCCCCACCACGGCATCCGCGCCGCATGCAACGGCCACAGGAGACCGGTTTACTAACCAAAGCATAGTTTCGACAACTACGCCGCCAGCGTAATGGTTGACGGCAAGCCCATCAGCCTGGGCCTGTGGGATACGGCCGGCCAGGAGGATTACGACCGTCTACGCCCACTGTCCTACCCCCAGACGGACGTTTTCTTGATCTGCTTCTCTATCGTCAGCCCTCCATCGTTTGACAATGTCAAGGCGAAGGTATGCCAAACACACTGCACTCGCACATGCTCCCACGCCGTGCCCCTCTGACTGGCGAACTAACACCAGAGCAGTGGTACCCCGAGATCGACCACCATGCACCGAACGTCCCCATCATTCTCGTCGGCACGAAGCTCGATCTGCGCGAGGACCCCGCCACGCTGGAATCGCTGCGGCAGAAGCGGATGGAGCCGGTTTCGTACGACCAGGCTCTGCTGTGCGCAAAGGAGATCCGGGCACACAAGTACCTCGAGTGCTCTGCCCTTACCCAGCGCAATCTCAAGAGCGTCTTCGACGAGGCCATTCGGTGTGTTCAAGTTTGCGGCAGAAAGAAAACAGAATATCTGGAGTCTCCAAGGTCGACTACTAACTATTTAATCCAGCGCGGTTCTCAACCCCCGGCCCGTCCAGCAAAAGCAGAAGAAGGCCAAGTGCACCATCCTATAAGGCGATGAGACGACGAGGTGACGGTGTAGCAGCGAGGATGACGACGAGACCACGGCGGTGTCTCCCGGCATCGGAAGCGAGTAGAGTGGATACCCCTCCTTATTATGTGTTTTTATTTTTGGTTCTACGTATGCACGAGCGTGCGTTGATGTCTTCGTTGCAGATCCAGGGCAACGAAGGCTCGTGAAGATAGAACATGTTGGCTAGATGGACACTATAGAGAGGGCAGCTGTGAGCGAGGGTTTGTTGTGCTGCTGACAGGCAACGACCGTATGTGTTTGCCTTCTGTTGGATCTCTTCCCTCCCCTTTCAACTGGGCCCATTTTGTTGTTGTTTTCCTTCTTTTCACGTACAGGCACAGGGCTTCTTTATTTTTCTCGTTTCTCCTTTTTCTTTATTTCTTGTCTAAAGGTGTGGGTCATTTTTTGCGTGTACATGTCTTTTTATATGTTTTGGATTTCATGGAATTCTTCTGTCTCGTCCCCCCTTTTTTATATAGTACGCACATAGCCTCAGCTTGCAGATGCCCAACCGTTGTTGTTTGTCTTGATACTGTCCCGTCGCTCTTGCCGTTTGCTCGTGTTTGTTTCGCATGTCGTCTTCCAGCACTTTTTAATTTTCACTCGACTGGGCTGATATTGGCGGGTTTTACGTGCTTTTTGACGCAGCCGGAGCAGGATAGAAATACGCGTTCACGAGACGGTCCGTTAATGCAGGATGGAATAACAGAAACTTGCCACAGTTCTCGTCCATTGATACTCTCTGATGCAGTCGCGCCTTGCGAGAGAGGCATGATGCCACAAAACCCGTAGAATGGTATTTTTCTATCATATGAAATATGCAGGCCCGTTGAATACACAGAAAACGCCAAATACACCCAGTTGGTCCCCAGTTACGTCTCCTGTTTTTTTTTTTACCGCTTTGCTCAGTAAAACAAAATCGACAAGGACTTTTCGCTCTTGTCCTTGTCTTTTTCCCCGTCCTCGCCTTCCGCGCCGTCGCCGCTGTCGCCGCCGCCGTACCGGGCCTGGAACTCGGGCCGCGCCAGCCACCGCGCCACCGGCAGCGCCGTCTCCCGCATGTCCAGCACGCCGCGCTTCTTCACGTCGATGTGCGACGCGTCCACGACGATCCGCCGCAGGTGCGCCACCGACAGCGCGCCGTGGTCGAGCAGGTCGATCAGCCGCGCCGGCGTGCCGACGGCGATGCCCGTGCGGCGGCTCTGGAGGAACGCCACGGCCTCGGACAGCTTGATGTGCTTGGCGAACAGCTTGGACACCGTGCTCGTCTGCGACTGGAACGGCCGCACAGCCCGCACGAGGTCGGCCGCGCGCTGGCCGGCGCCCGTCACGACGATGGTGTGCGGCGCGCCGTTGGGGGCGGGGGCCGCCAGGAGCGCCTTCTTCCCCCCCTCGCCCTCGGCGACGGTCTCCAGGAAGTCGGGCAGGTTGGCCAGCGTGCGGTCCTTGCCGTAGGACGACGTGTCGCGGACGGCGCCCGGGCCCACGGCCAGGTCGGCCAGCTCGACGGCGCTCAGGTCGTCGAGCTGGCCGAAGCGCTTGGTCTGGCGGGCCAGGTGGTCGGCGAGGGCGGGGGCGTCCATGCGGGCGAAGGCGCGGTTGAGGCCGAGGGCGTAGTCGAGGTCGGCCTCGTCGGCGGCGATCCGGGCGGCCTTGGTGCTCTTCTGCTTCTTGTCATCCCCCTCCTCCCTCCTCGGCTTCTCCTTCTTCTGTGGCCTCGGCTTCTTGGCCCGGGGGGGCCGCCGGTTGTCGCTGACGCCCGGCACATAGCCGTTGACGTTGTCGCTGGCGGACGGGTCGTCGTCGGCAGGCCGCTTCCGCTTGTGCTGCTGGCTCTGTCGGAAATTGGGCCGCGCCGGCTTGGGCGGTCGCTGCGGCGGTAATGGCTCGCGCGCCATTGTGTGTGTGTGGGTGGGTGGTTTGGTCGGTAGTAGAGAGAGAGAGAGAGAGCGGATGCGGTCGTCGAGATCAGAAGAGACAGGAACGCAAAACAGCAGGGCACGCTTGCTTTGCCCTGCCTACTAATTTTTTTTTTCGATATTGCCGTAACTAAAATGTTGCTGGCGCCAGGGCGGTGAGGGGCGCCAAAAGCGGTCACCGCCTGTTGGCCTGAAGATGGCTGTTACAGGCCCACATGACATAATTCTGTGTCACTTCATTGCGATTTACACAAGTCCACGAGGAAAACCACGCGTTCATGAATTCCGATCGGGACCAAGCACGGTCAGCGGGGAGGTCCCGGCAGACGAAAAGACGTAAATTGAGAGACGAACAGGAAGCGAATTGATAAAGAAGACAAACAGACTTGGCGAGGACAACAAAACGGCATGTTCTCCTCATTTGTCCAACTGACCATGCTCGACGAAAACAAGACGAGAACGAGAAGCAGGGGAAATCAGAGGATGACGAATAACAGAAGCTCGACCACGTTTTTGACACGAGCCTGACGGCGGCGGATTGCCGTTTTCGTAGGGATGACACCGCGTACCGTACGCCGTATGCGGGCGAAGAAACCGACGACTGTCCGTTCTCCGCGGGTGTAAGGCGGCCACCGAACCCGCTAGCCCAAAGCGGAAATAAAATACGACTTACCGCAGAAAACAGGCGGCGAGAAAGCGTCTAGGGCCAGAAAAATATGATGGCAAAATGGCGACAAAGGGCTCCAGGAGACGAAATAGTTGCAGAATCGGGGAAGAAGATACGACCCGGGTGGTTTTCCCTCCCTCCTGTATCCTATTTCGTTCTTTTCTTATTCTCACAGTTCAATCTGTGTGTCATCGACTGGCGGACTGCAGGCCGGTTGCAGATGGAGGTTCCTGATTTCTAATTCAATTTGTGCTTTTCTTCTCGTTCGTTGCAGAATTGTTTATATTTCAACCATCTTGGCCCTTTCATTTTCAAGTTGTGGTTTTCAACCCTGGGTCTCCAGCCTTGCTCTCTCCCTCTCCAGCAGTATTATTTCGTCATTCGTTTACTCCCTGGCTTTCTAAACCACAGCCCTGTTTTCTTTTTTTGGTTCAATCCACTAGGAGAGCACAGTTCGCCGCGCTACTGTTTTCCTTTGTAATCATTTTCGTTCCTCTTTTAACGCCTTCTCTTCTCCGATTTGCCGGTTGCCGGACCTCAACCTCCGACAAACAATCACAAGCTCACAGCGGAAACGGGAACGGGGAACGGGAACGTACATAACACAAACCACAAGGTGACCAAGATGGCACCTCAGACACAGATCCCTGTGGTATGTAATTTACTTTTTACCTTGCCTTGGACTCTCTTGTGAAAAGAGAAAAAAAATGCTAACAATTTCTCTGCCAGGCTGCCAACGTCTTGGGCGTAAGTTTTTTTTTGCTATGGAATTCGTCGTCTGACCGCCTCACAAACTGACCGGGAATTTCTTTCTTTCTATTCATATAGACCATCGGCACAGGTAAATTAAGTCCTTTTGCGTAAAAATTGCCTTTGCTTTCTATCATATGTCACAAAAATACTGACATGTCGTGTAGTGTGAGTTTGACAGTCTACCGGTGACACGAGGCCCGGTGTTTTACGGTCCCGGGCTTTTCGTGCGACCGATGGCGAGCTCTCTGATTGACCCGGGCGAACGCTGACACGCAATTCTTTCTGTTCTACAGGTTCTGGAGTGTCCAGGTATGCTGATTTTCCCGTCTCCCATTCCACATTCTACGCCCCATGCAGAGTGCTGACATCCTTCTAGCTGATACCTCAGTAAGAGAGACCCGGCAACCAAATAGACAGCCCACTCTGCTCCCCTGTAGTCGTCGACTAACTCGCCTGGCTAGAATATGGACCAACTGGCGGACCAAGCAGACCGACGGCTTGCCAGCCACTATGATGTTCCTATGGGCCGTTTGTAAGTTGTGCTCACCTGCCGGCACGACCCTTTTTTTTTGGCCTCTTCACCTATTAATACTTATCCCAAGGCGGCGTCCCGTTCGGCACCTACGCCGTCATCCAGAACTTCAATATCCCCATCCAGGTCCAGCCGCAGGCCTTCATGGGCCTGTGCCTCATCAGCTGGACCCAGATCCTGATCTACAACAGCAAGTGGCGCGTCTGGACGGCCGCCCTCTTCGGCCTGGGCGTGGCCGCGCTGTTCGCCGGCGTCCAGGCCGCCCTGATCCTGACGCTGCGGCCCGTCTACGAGGCGGGCAACGAGGCTCCCGCCCTGGTCGTCGGCATCCTGGCGTCGGTCCTCCTGGCCGCCGGCCTGGTCCCGCCGTACTTTGAGATCTACAAGCGCCGCGGGCGCGTCGTCGGCATCAACTTTGTGAGTCGCCGGTAGGATTATCCAAGAGTACACGAGGTTGCGATGTTCTAACACAGCCAGATCTTCTTGGGCATGGACTGGTGCGGCGCCTTCTTCTCGCTCATGGCCGTCGTCACCCAGACCACCTTTGACGTCCTGGGTGGCGTTCTGTACATTATTTGGTGGGTTATTGTTTCCCCTTTTTCTTTTTTTTCTTTGAGGTAGCCTCCCCCTAACACGCGCACAGCGCCCTCCTCGAGATCGGCATCTTCCTGTCGCACATCATCTGGCTGCTGCGCACCCGCAAGCTGCGCCGGCAGGCCAAGGCCGAGGGCAAGACCTTTGACGAGCTGGCCGCCGAGCGCATCGCCGCCGTGGGCGCCGCGGCGTTCCCCTTTGCCGAGCGGCCGCTGCACCCGTGCTTCTCGCTGTCGTGGTGGCAGAGCAAGGTGCTTCGCCGGACGACGACAAAGTCGGGCGACGAAGAGGCCGTGGTGGTGCCCGCGGCGGCGGCAGCGCCAGCAGCGGAGCCGAAGCCGGCCTCTGACAGCACTGCCGGCGGAGCACCAGCAGTAGCACCAGCAGCAGCACCAGCAGCAGCGGTGGACGACGACGATTGTCGCTCGTGCTGTAGCGGCAGCTGTGCCCTGCAGGACGACGACGAGAAGCGGCAGCAGCTGTGAGGAGGCGAGAACCTCGCGAGAGCAGCATGGTGATAATTATAGCAGGAGCATCATTCAGCACGGGCGAGCGGTGCAATGCACCATACTCATCTCGGTAGGGGAACCGAGACACGAAGCAGCAACTCTGCTGGGCGTGAGATGCTGATGAGAGGCGTTGGGCTCAAGACTTGTTTTTTCAAATTATTAAATTTTGGCATAGTGAAGCATATCCATCCCATCAGCTCGTTTGGTTTTTGTTTTTGTTTTAGATTTAGATAGGAGTTTGGGTTTCTTTTTCTTTTTTGAAATAAAATTAATCTAATTTTTATTTTCGCCCTTGTTTTATTTTATTTTTTATTTTATTCTCTCTTTATAACCAAAAGAAAAACGATAAAGACAATTTCCAAGCCAGCTAGTAGAGTTGGCAACATTGGGCAAGAAACATAAAAAAAGAAAATACGAGACCACAAAACAACAGAGCCTGGAAGACACCGACGCGGGCCTGGCCACGAAGCCCCCCAAGCTGGCCAGATCTAGACCGTCGACGCCTCGCCTCGGGCTGTCATTTTGGGCGATTCGTAAACAATGCCCGTCAGAAAAAAAAAGGAGTGGCTCGCAGAGGCATAGTGTACTCGTACTCGTATTATTCATAGCGTATCGTTATTTGTACAGTGGGTGTGTAGTGCTGACGAGTGCAAGAGCTCCGTCTCCTCCGATACGCTTCGCCAGATCGAGCCAGACGGATAGATTTTTCTCTTCATAACCGAGGAGAAACAACTCTGTGCCTTACTTAGTCTGGCAAACATCGAGGACTTCTCATGTCGATGGAGCAATATTAACAGTAACGCCATTGTCGATCATCTGCTCTCTTGTTCCCACCTTGGGGACCCCCAGGCGGAGCACTCCGGTCGCGTTCCGCGCGCTCCATAGGGCTGCGGGTCGTCCAGGAAAAAAAGCAGAACTCGAAGGAGGCGAGCCCTCGATTCTGGCTCTGAGTGGCCTCTTCTGCTTCCACTATGTCGCCTCCTGCCTCGTATTCTCCACCGGGAGGCTCTGCAGCTGAGCATGGAGTTGCCAGCTGACCCCATCTCCCTTGCCGCCGTCCTCGTATGCATACGAGGGATTGCGTTTTGTTTTTCTTCCCTTTCTTTGACATTCTCACTGGTTCTCTTCGTTTTTTTCTCTTTCTTGGACGGTCCACTGCGAGTAGGCATCCCGTATGGGTATCGTCGACCCTATTGGCCCTCCTCCTAGCCTGTCAACTCTCGTCAGCTCTCTCTAGACGCCCCCGTCTCTCCACACGGAGGATCAGCTCGCCGATGACCAGCTTGCCGTCCAATCGGAGGTGTATCGAGGGTGACGGCAGCTGCAGAGAAGGGACATGCACGCATGGAAGATCAAAGCCAAAAAAAATAACCAAAATTAAGCTCAAAAATCAAGGCTGCAACTCTGCATTTCTGCATTCGCAGAACAGGCCTCGTAATGGCTTGTCTTTTTGCTGACACCGGCCTTGTACAGTAATAGTCCTTGACGGCGTAGGACTTTTGCATCCCTTCGGTCTGTTAGTGCGAGCTTGTGTGTCCTAATGTTTGCAGCGGACGCTGGGCATGTGTGGCCTTTCCATGGTCTCGCGTGTCCTCTTCCCCGTACAGAATCCAGTCTCCTCCGTTGCCCTTCTGCTTCCTCCATCACGCTCCCCATCACGCTCCCCATCACGCAGCCCTTTGTCTCACTCTGAGACTGGGTGTTTTGCATGATTCTTGTTTAGCGGCTACCCGCAACCACCCACGACCACGAATCGCCGACCGCTGTGGTGGGATTAGACGTGGACTGTGCTTGCTTTGTTTCCGCCTCCGTTTAGCGCAAGGGGGACCCCCTATAGCACCATGGCATAAGCTCAAGGAGGGCATACATGAGCTGTCGGACCAGGCAGGCAAGCTCGAGCACAGACGCTACGGTGCACACTGCGCTTGTGCTGATGACAGGACAGGCCGAGCCTAAAATAAAAACACAAAGAGAAGAGGACAGCCTGTTGAGCAAAAATACCTTAAATAATGCGCCGTCTGGCCGCTTGGGCGATGGTGGGACGATTGGCGCGTGCCAGAGACGGACGGCGCTGAAGAGGAAATCGTGGTGGTTGTCGCTCGTTTCTGTTCTGAGGCAAGTGCCGTCGTTCTAGCGCAGGCGGACTGAGCAACATCTCTCTCTCTCTCTCTCTCGCTCTCGCTCTTCCGTGCCTCGGTGGCCCACCGCTCGAGGGGGACCGTGTATCAGTATCTTGGAAGAAGTATCAGTGCTCCGGGATGTGGAGAGAGCGGAGTGGACTTTGGGGGAGGGATTGAAAAGCCGGAGAAGAAGGCTACAAGCTACAACCGTCGTGTCACTTGTCGTTTTTGTGCTGTGCAGCCGCGGAGTTTATTCCCTCCCGGCAAAGTAGCTTATTCTCGTGGATAAATATTTGTGTAAAGCTGCCCGCGGACAAAGGCACGACAGTTCGGCGGATTGCACAAGACCAGTAGACCAGCAGCTTCTCTTGGTCTCGTCCCGCGCCAGATACGAGCAGAGAGCGCAACTCGCCGTCCGCATCCTTTCGGCCCTTCCCTTTTTTCTTCCCTTGTCATGTTGCGCGCGTCGCTCTTTCGCTCATTCGTTATTTCGTCATTTCGTTCCTTCCTCCTCCCTCCCTCCCGTCCTTCCACGGGCTGCGTCTGCCGCTCGCTCTTCCCCTGTCCGTGCCGCCACTCTCCCCGCCTCGTTTCTTCAGCGAGTCGCTTCCTTCCTTTTCTCTTCCCCACGCATCGTGGCACATTTCTCCGTCCTCCCATATGCCTCGTAATTACTCCGTGGTCCTGCGGCTCCATGCCTTGCACGGGCAGACACGAGCAGACACAAGCAGACATGAGCAGGCACGAACACGCACTCGCACCCGCGTCCCTTTTGCCTGGCTCGCGGTCCCCCTGGATGGACCCGTGGGTGGGCACCGCCAGCCCAATGAAGGAAGTTGCGCAGCAGGCACGACTAGTCGTTCTTTGCCTCTGTGCTGCGTGGTGCAATTGGCGAAACGGCCTTGAGCGAATCAGCGCAGCGCGCTCCTGCTGTTTTCTGCTGTTTCCTGCTGTTTCCTGCTCTGTTTCCTGCTCTGTTTCCTGCTCTGTTTCCATACTCCTTTCTGGGGTTTATTTTATTTTTGTTTGAATACGTCGTGAACTAAACCCACCCCCTGTCTACCTGTCTGCCTGTCTGCCCATCTGCCCGTTCGTACCTGCCTCATGTGCAAGCGACCGTTTTCTTTTTCATGTGCAACGGTCCCTCGCAACGCTGCAGACGACTACAACTACGGAGCAGGTCCGAAGTATTTTCTCCGTACTGCGTCGCACGCCGTTGCCAAAATAGGGGGCGACCAGCCCTCTTTCCCTCTTGCCCTCCTTCGCGCCTTGCCCTTTCTGCTTTCTGCTGCTTCCTGCCGCTACCTGCCGGCCCCTCTGCTCTGCTCTTCCGGCGCAGCGACCTTTCCTGGACAGGCTTCGAACGGAGCGCGCATCCTGGTGCAGAATCGACCGTCCGCTGGCACAGGGCCCCCCCTAAATGCCTAACTGCTTTCTGTAGAAGACCGCCGCCCAGCGCTCGTCATGCAGCTTAAACGTCCCAGCCCAACGAATGGGTTCCGGCAACTACTCCGTAGCGTCCCCATCGGGTGGAGCTGCTGGCCTGCTTGTGTTGTTTCGTTTCCCTCTGGTCGCCTGCAGTTTTTTCTTTTTTTCTTTTTTTCCTTCTTCTTTTCGTTTCTTTTCCCCCTGCAGCTCATCTCTCTTCCCAGGACTGCCTAGCCCCCCCGTCCCCCCCCCGTACGAATAATACTCGTAGCCAGACCCTTCTCTGCCCCTGGATGGGAAAAAAGAGGGACCGCTAAAGCGACGACCCTTTTTCGTGCGTGCTCCTTTTCAACGGGAGGCATTTTCTGGCCCTGGCTTTTCTCTTTAGGCCGCTTCTCTAGGCCGCTTCTCTCTCTCGGACGAATTGTCTCTTCCTACGTCGTACTTTCCGTTTATCCTTTTCCCCCCTTCTTGTTAGCATTGTACGCAGTACGTCGTAATGCTCCGTAGCTCTTTCCGTATTCTCCTCTGATTTTGCATTCGCAGCTTCTGCTTTTGTACAAGAGCTGTTGCGGCGCCGAGGAAGGGGGGAGGGCAGGAAAGGGACACATCAAAATCAAATGGAAATAAGATACCACGCTCGCTCAGATCTGCAGGAGAGAGCACGTCGCTTCGAGTAGTGCTTCGGGTTAGGAACAAAAAAACGAGGAAAGAGCAGAGAAAAAGAAATTCCGTAGAAATTCCGTAGACCGGTAAAAAGGGGAAGGAGCAAACCGACTCACTCGTGCCTGCTCCATCTCAGCACAACCCCCAGACTTCCGTCCTTACTCTCTCTCTCGTCCTCTCTCCCTCTCTCCCTCTGAGCTCCTCCCTCTCCTCCATTCTCTGCCTCGTTCCTATTTCTTCCCTTTTCAAACTTTTGCTTCTTCTTAACTCCTATCCTCGTCTCTCCTCGTCTCTCGCCCTCTCATGCTCCTTCTGCCCCCAGCCCACGCGATTTCTCTTCTTTTATGGGACTGCCCGCCGTGCCTCGCCACCCCCCCGGACCGGACCATTAGCAATTGCTCCAGCCCCCGGTGGCAATAAGAG
The DNA here is from genome assembly GCA_021396205.1 of Sporothrix brunneoviolacea. Lineage (NCBI taxonomy): Eukaryota > Fungi > Ascomycota > Sordariomycetes > Ophiostomatales > Ophiostomataceae > Sporothrix > Sporothrix brunneoviolacea. Next base: position 22,297 of record WNYD01000277.1, read on the forward strand.
CTCTCGCTGGCTATAACAGAAATACCGCCGTCGACGACCGCCTGTCAACACGAGCAACGACAGCAACGACGGCAGCATCAACAACGCCCATCCCAAGCGCCAATGGTCCTGCGGCCGCACCTTCAGCTGCCTCTCTCTCGCTCTTTGCTCTCTTGGCCGGTCACCCACTGCATGCGCCCCGGCCACCCACTCACCGTCGATACCAGGGCACCGGGCCGATCACTGGACCGCTATAGCAGTTTCTAGGCGTGTCTTAACGGAAAAAGAAAAGCTTTATTTTGCGGCGTCTTTCCTTTTTTGCCATTTAATCTCTCTTGCCGCCTCGTCTCAGCTTCGCCATATTCACATATCTTAACGAAACGAAACGAAACAACGCCCAGACTCGCATCTGGTCTCTCTCATTTCTTATTCCTCTCCTTCCCCTCGTCCTCTTCGTCCTTCTTCGTCTTCTCCTCCCCCCCATTTTCTTTCTCACCTTTCCTCCTCTCCGATCCCCTTTCTTTCTCCTGACTTCTTTGCCTCCCCCCTCTGGCTCTCACGCTTTCATACATACTCTCATTCTCTCTGGTTCCCCTTTTGCCCGTCTCCGCGACGGTCCTCTCACTTCAATTTCTTGTTGGTGTTGTGTTTTTTCTCACAACATCAATTACGCTTCGCCGTCCGCTCTCTTCACCCCTCACACGATCCTGGCATAAGCCTCAACAATTACTGAACATTCTCGCGTGTCCTTACGGAGACACCTGTTGTCTCTCTCACCCGTTCTGTGATAGCCCCTTTCTCATTCTTCTATTAAAGAACTCAAGCGTCCTCCTCCACCCTCTCCTCCACTCACTCCACACCACCTTCGCGACCACCTCCTACTCCGGATCCTCCGCACTATCTTTTTTTTTTATATTTGACTTCATTTCTCCGTTGGTCTCCGCGCATCTTGGACCGCAGTCTTGAGCAACATCGGCCGCAACTTATACGCGACGACCGACGATAACGTCACGCTTGTCGACATCCTAGTCTTCGGCCTTCCCCGCCCTCGCTAATTCACCACATCCACCGTGTCCACGTCCATAGTCGGTCTACTATCGTCAGCCGCGCATTGACCATTGGGCATCTGAAAGGAAATCCGCTCACCGATCTCGAAAGGGCGTGGGGGAGAAACCCGTCTCTCAGCAAACATGGCGCCCCGATACCAACCCAGGTGGGCCGTCCCCTAACATGTTGCGCCCTTAGGTGCCTTACATGCACAGCGCGCGGGAGAACATTTCACTGATGCCCAATGGCTCTAATCGTCCAGTCGAGAGTGCCACATTGTTGTCCTTGGCGCAGGTATGTTCCCTTTCCCCTTTCCTTCTCTCCTTCCCTTTATTGTTGTGTCCCCCCCCGTAACCCCCCATGCCTCTTCGTCTTTCAATGGGGTTGGGCGCTGACTTGAACAGGTGGCGTGGGAAAGAGCTGTCTGACAGGTGGGTTCCCCTTTGTGCCTTGCAGCACATGCATCCGGTGGAGAGTGAAGAGCGTGGGTGCGGACGTGGACTTGAGCACGGGCCGGGGGATGGAGCTTCGGAAGTGGACACTTCGGCTTGTCCGTCAGCTGTGCTAACACCCTAAAAGCCCAGTTCGTTCACAACCAATGGATTGAGAGCTATGACCCGACAATTGAGGACTCGTACCGGACACAAATCTCTGTCGATGTGAGTTCTTGTCGTCTGGGGCCGCGCGCGACTCATGGCTTCCATGACGACCGGACGAGTCAAGGTACAATGAAGGCAGTGTTGCTAATGTTGTTGTACTTATAGGGACGGCAAATTGTGTTAGAGATGTAAGCATTACCTTTACCCAATTCGTGCCTCGTTGCGGCTACTCTTTGCTAACCTATCGCCTAGTCTGGACACCGCAGGCACTGAGCAGTTTGGTACGTCTGGGAATCTTCTTAGCGTGGGACGGGCATCAGGGGGCGCTGCCTTGTGATGCAGGGTTTTTCTGCGCTTGACATCTGATCAAGGCCAAAATGCTGACTGTGATGGCTTGATTGTAGTTGCCATGCGTGACTTGTATATGAAGACCGGCCAGGGCTTCTTACTGGTCTTCAGCATCACGTCGCCGTCATCGCTGTCCGAACTCACCATGCTCCGAGATGAGATTATTCGGGTCAAGGACGACGAGAACGTGCCAATCGTCATTGTCGGCAACAAAGCGGATCTCGAGGACCAGCGAGCCGTTAGCCGGAGCAAAGCTTTCACATTATCACAGCGATGGAACGCCCCTTACTACGAGGCTAGTGCACGAACGCGGACGAACGTTGACGAGGTCTTCGTCGACCTCTGCCGGCAGATGCTGCGCCGAGACGACCTCGAACAGGAGCACCCCTACGAAGACGATGACAAGTACGCGGGCCCTTCGGCTTCGATCCGGCGGCCTCGCCGGCGCCGGCGAGAGGGGCACCGCTGCACCATCCTATGATCTTGCACTTGAGTCAAGACTACGGCTCTTGTTTACATGTTTACGATCTCTTTCTCATTCCTTCGATTCTTTCTATTCTGTCTTTTCCATTCTCATTTTCTCATTCTATTTCCATCATCAGGGCTCAGCAACAAAGGCAGAGCTACAAAGAAGGACAGGTGCAAAACCAAAACCAACGAGAGTAAAACTTATACCGCACCCCACGGCAAACAACATGATCACGGCAGGGAATTTTATACAGGGCATATCTTCGATTCTTTTTTCTTTTCTATTTTCCAACCAGTTTCTTATTTTTTTGGCTGACGCAAAAACCACACACAAAACGTTGTATGAGACAATGGCTGCTGGGAGTTTGGAATTTTGGAAGGGAGACCACATAAATGGAGTTACGACTTACTGGGAAAGCAAAAAAGACCTGACAGGACTGAGCAGCATTTTGGTCTATTTCTTTACTGCGCCTTTTTCTATTGATCTTATTTCTTGTCTTCATTTCTCCATTGAAACTCAAAGGCAAATGCATGCACTTCTTCTTCCAATGCCTTTTGTTTGACATTCCTGTAGAAGCCAGCCGCCACGAAAGACGTCTGCAGGAATCTGAGTTGCTGGCACCCAATTGTCTTACCGCAACGGTGGAGATCTGCATATTGAATGCATGGGCGGACTATGAAACGACAGGGAATTAAAACATGCAGAGGGCATAGCCGCAGCAGGAAGAAGGCACTTCCGAATTTGCGATTTTTTCTGCCCGCCGGGTTTGCCCGCCTTTTTCTGCCCGCGGACTGCTGCGCGACCTCGCGAAAGCCAGTCCGGTCGAACAGTCGGCCGACCGGCAACCGAAACGGGCAGAAGGACAGGCGCGAGGACTCAAGCGACGAGCACACGCAACCTCGAGCTTCTTCGCACGCAGCGTTGTGCCGACAGAGACAGCGTGGGCAGTTGACGGATGACTTATATCTTACCAACAACCCCCACTCGAGCGAGGGCCCGGGGAGGCTCTGCGCAGCGATATTGGCCACTGACACTGTGTGATTGCAGCAGGGTTCCCGCCAGTGGAAAGTAAACAAAAACAGCCCTACGGGGGATCACCATACACATCTGAGACATGTCACGTGCAACACGTGCCAGTTTTGAGTGGAGAGGACCCGGTATCTGCCGCTCTGCCGCTCTGCTCAGCTAAGGCCAAAACCAGCATCGGTCGACGGATCGGATCTGGGGGCGATTACGTATGCCTCCCCGCTCTGGACGCAGCAATCTCGCCAAGACAGGCGAATGAAACCGCGTTGTTCTGTGACTAAGCCGGAATTGCAGGTCTTGTGGGCCTGAGGCGCGACAGTTTGGGGGGCGCCCTCGACGAGAATGCCAGCCATGGCCAGCAAATGCCAGCTCATGCCAGTGAGGCAGTGACGCACCACCAGCCTACCATACGTAAACCCGCCGTAGCGCCGACCGCGCCCCCGGCCTAGTCAGCTGTTTTCCTGTGCTAACCCCGTTGTTTTCGCTGTTCTGCGCTTCTGGTTTTGGGGCGATGTGCGACTTACCGGCCTTGCCGCCTTGCTTTGTGTGTCGTCCTCCCTGCCTAGTAAAATTGTCCGAGTAGCGCCGGGAGGTATTCGTCACGTCCAATTTCCAGCGCCCCTCCCCACGCATTCCTATCAGGTTTCTTTCAGGTTTCATTCTTCTGATTTACTTTTTTGTCTCTTTTGTCTCTTTTGCCTCTTCCGTCTCTCCCTCCCTTTCCCCCCCTTTTCTTCTTCCTATTCTATTCTAGCATCAGCGATTTCTCTTTTTCGACACAACAGCGAGCCGGCAAACATCATCGAAGCCGCATTTCGAGACGGTTCACGACAAAACAAACGCACGGTAATTAGACAGCGCTAGCTATGCTGCCCAAGGCGCTCCTTGCCGCGGCGCTGGCGACGTCGGCCGCCTCAGCCTTCCTGCTGCCGCCGCCGACCGACGCCCAAGCCGACCACCACCGCCATCACAACCACAAGAACATCGACGCCGCCGGCGCCGACGCTGTCGAGACCACCGACGTCGTCGACGGCACCCTGGTCAGCCCGTTCTTCCATGAGTTCACCAAGGTCAAGGTGCCGTGCCCGGGCTGCGCCCTGCAGATTCGCAAGCACAAGCACAAGAAGCACCACAAGGATGACGGCGACGACGTCGTCGAGGAAGAGAAGAAGGATGAGAAGGAGGGCGACGACGACGCCGGCAAGATCATCACGCTGACCGACGTCCCCAACCACCTCAACCTCTTCTTCAAGATCGACCACGCCGCCGACCGCGACCGCCTGCTGCTCAACGGCTTTGAGCTGTACCCCGACGTCGACGTCTACAACAGCGTCCTGACGGCCGCGCAGGCGCCCGACCACCACCACCGCGGCCACCACGGCAAGGGCAAGCACGACGACGACGAGAAGGAGAAGAAGGAGAAGGCCGAGAAGCACCGCGGCAAGCACCACCACGAGGAGGACGAGGAGAAGGAGGAGAAGGAGGAGAAGAAGGAGAAGGATGAGAAGCACCACCACGAGGAGGACCACGAGGAGGGCCACGACGACGAGGAGCTGAAGAAGCACCGCCGCCACCAGAAGAACGACGGCGACGAGGTCGAGACCAAGCACCGCAAGGGCCGCAAGCACCACAAGGAGCATGCCGAGCATATTGAGAAGACGGACGGCGAGCACGCTCACCCCCACCCCCACGGCAAGCACGGCAAGCACCTCGTCAAGGTGCCGCTGGGCTACTCCATGCAGGTGAACGCCGTGGGCCAGGACGACAGCAACGGCATGGAGGTCGTCGCCGTCGCGCTCCAGATCATCGAGGTCAACGACGTATTCGTCGAGGGCATCCCCGCCGTCAACGTCCGCCTGATCCGCACGCCCGAGGGCGGCTTGATGATCGCCCGCATCGATGTGGAGGGCCAGGAGGGCGCCCACGAGGACGAGAAGGAGGTCCGCCCCCACCACCACCACGCCGAGCACGCCGGCCACGGCAAGAGCCGCATGGACGCGCTCAAGGAGGAGCTGGACGCCTGCACCAACGTGCTGTGCCGCTGGAAGGCCATCGCCTCGGCGGGCATGAGGGCGCACCACGCCGGCGGCGGCTGCGCGGGCAAGGCCAACAAGGCCAAGGGCATGGCTACCGGCGCCGGCAAGGAGGACGGCCACCACCGCCACCACTCCCACCACAAGGACCACAGCGAGGGCGAGGACGGCGAGGCCGGCGACGAGGAGAAGCCCTTCCGCCACATGCACCACCACCCGCTGCGCGAGCACAGCTGGGCGCGCCTGTTCAAGAAGCTCGGCTCGCACATCCTGTTCCCCGTGCTGATCGGCATCACCGCCGGCGTCATCGTCAGCCTCCTCGGCATGCTGGTCGGCACCGTCGTCGTCGGCCTGTGGCGCCTGCTCTTCCGCCGCGGCCGCCGCGGCGGAAGAGCAGGCG
>WNYD01000278.1:0-27951 GCA_021396205.1 Sporothrix brunneoviolacea
TTATAAATGAATAACTTATTTATTATAAATGAAAGTTTTACAAATGGTTATAAAAGTGAAGTATTAGATATAATTTGAATAATGAATTTTATTTTAAAAAAAGGTATTAAATCAAAAGAAGAGAAACAAATTAATTTAAAAAAAATTAATTTTAATCTTTTATAATTTTTTTTTAATTTGCAATAATGACCGTAAATTTTTAAAATAATAAAATGTTCAACGGCACGACCCTATATAGTTAAAATACCGCACGTCAGTGACTGTGACGAGAGCGGCGAGGAGATTGCCGACATTGAGGATTGGCTGGGCTGGGCGAGGGCTCTGTCGACGACGGTAGCGAGCTGGCGGGCGACGCGGAAGACGGCGATGAATAGGACCGACATCACGACGGGCGGTTATGGTTCTGATAAAGCCCAACCAACCGACGGGAAACGTGTGCCTGGCTTAGTCCTGGCCATCGGCTCCCCGAATAGTATTAGGTTTTGCCAGGAGCTGAACGACCAGCGCACACTGCACACGATGCCCGATGATGCATACAATCCAACCTATTGGCGTCGGGCTGCAACCGGTGGTGGCTGTGTTTCCTGCAGAAATGGCGCAGCCTTACTTTAATTGAAACTAATGCTAAAGACGCTATTCTTTAACTCAGCTCGCTTTCCTCACGCTTTTTCTAGATACTTTAACAAGATGCTCACGAAGTTTAACTTCTAAGCATAGTTTATATTTTCCATCTAGTTCCTTCCGCCTCATCGCCGGCTTAATTATCCCAGCTTCCACTGGATACAGCCCCCTGCCACCATGCGCCTTCTCAACATCGCGACGCAACGGCTTGAACTGGTCTTCGATGAAGAGAAAACTGAGTACGCCATCCTGTCGCACACGTGGGAGAGCCATGAGCCGACGTACCAAGACTTCTTGGACAAGCCGGCCACCGTGCTGGGAACGCCAAAGGTCAAGGGCGTCATGCACATGGCCACGACCGAGTCGCGGCCGCTGCCGCTGCAGTACGTATGGATCGATACCATCTGCATCGACAAGACGAGCAGCGCTGAGCTGCAAGAGGCTATTAACTCCATGTACAAGTGGTATGAGAACGCCGCCGTTTGCTACGCCTATATGAAGGATGTCGATATCGGTAAGGCCAAGTCGACAGTCGTCGACGACGCATTCCGTAAAAGCCGCTGGTTCTCGCGCGGCTGGACATTACAGGAGCTACTCGCGCCAAGTCTCGTTTACTTCCACGACGTCGCGTGGCGGCCTATCGGCGAGAAGGCCATGATCCACGCAGTCCACCAATCTAGTAAGCGCACCGAGAGGAGCCTCGTCCGGGTCATCTCGAAGGTCACCAACATCCCCGCGTCCGCGCTAAACGGCGAAGTGCTCATCGAGTCGTACAGCGTGGGCAAGCGCATGAGCTGGGCGGCGTCGCGGCACACCACGCGCGAAGAAGACCGCGCATACAGCCTGATGGGCTTGTTCGGCGTCAACATGCCCATGCTGTACGGCGAAGGTGCCAACGCCTTTCTGCGCCTGCAGGACGAGATCATGAAACACACCGACGACCACTCGCTTCTCGCCTACAACTACCATCACATCCCCACGTTTACGCCGACTGACGTCTACAGACCGCGCCCGCCGACACCCGCCGACTACGCGGGCTGCTCAGCCGTGAAGCGGCTGCGCTGGTCCTCGCTTTATAGCAAATCGAGGCCGACCCCGCGTGTGCGTGACGGCAGCTATACGAGGGATTCAGAGCTGTCGAGTCTAACCTTTAACACCAACATGGAGCACTACGTCATGACCAACAAGGGCCTGCACATCGAGCTCGACGTCCTTGAGGTGCCTAAGCTGCCTGGCGCGCTCGTGGCCCGGCTCGACTGCATCTTCGACGGCAAAAACGGTAAGAGCGACGAGGACGACGAGGATGACGAGGACGACGAGGATAACGCTCCCCTCACGGACCGCGTAGTTGTCGTGCCTTTATACCAGCCGCCGACGCTTCGCGACTCCAGGCTGGTCCTACGTACACCGGGCGCACCGCTCGTCGACCTGCCGCTCGGATTGTTCGAAGCCCGCAACTTGACCAGGTGCCAGCTCTATATCACCAACGGGCACTTCGCCGCCAAGACGCATAGTTTCCAGTCAGTACTCAGACTTATGTCCTTTGGCCAACCGTTTATTGTGTCAGATATATACCCCGCTATCTTCAGCTTAAACGCCAACTCTGTAGATGTACGCCAACTTGGGTGCAGGATGACGTCCTTTAGTTACGCGCCTGATGAAAAGCTGCGACACATCTACATGGGACTCCGATTCGAGGAGCGCAACTTTGAGTTTCTAGTCAAGATAACACTCGAGTACGACGCCTGGGACATTCCGAGGCAAGCGACATGCAGCGTGGCACACATAGTTGAGGACAAGTCGCTGCTAGAGCTCCTGGTGCTGGACGAGTACCCGCCGCCATACGGAGGGCGCGAGACGAGCGTATCATCGTTCAGACACACCGACCTCATCGAAGACAGGGATTGGGCGCAGTTTATCAGCAGCATCAGCGTCGAAGTGACTATTGATCCACGACGGACGAACTGCACCCAGCTGACAGTGCGGACGCAGGAATAGAATAGCGTCAATGGGCAGGGGGATGAGACGGCGAAGCCAACGAGTCCAGTTGAATAGATCCTGGGAAACGTAAATAGGAAGCGCGGGGAAGAGATGGAAGGAGGATGTAATGAGAAAGAAGAAACCGTCTAAATGGAGAACAGTCGAGTCTAGTGAAAAGCGCGGATTGATGAGGCTGTGGTAGATTGCTGTTCCCAGATCACCAGCGTCAGCCTCATTTGGAGAAAATGTTGTATGGGTCTTGTCTTGGGGCAGCGTGTGAAATAGAATTTACGGTAGGCTGAACAGGCGGAAGGCTATGACTAGATGTTGAAGGCATCTTTATGTTGACTGCCAGTAAGAAAAATGCACAGCTCGTGAAGAAGAAAAGTTCCAGAAGAACGTGTGACGTGCCCTGTTCTGCCCCACGGAGACTTTCGATGGGTCTTGTATCTTGCAAAAACATCCCACGGCTAACAACAGAAGCTTTCTTACGCGGACCCCGAGGGCATGGCTAGTCCGCTCATCCAAGACAATGGCCGTGGGTGCTTTTATATAGCCACATTAGCGCTCCTTTCGACAAGAAACAGTAACACTCAATCTCAGTCTTAAATGGAGAGCAGTTTTCCGAGGGCAATTTTGCTACAAGTGGCATAGAAGGTATGTTGACTCTCTTCTTTTCTGCTTAGGCAATAACTAACAAAGATGACAGGCATTTTGACTTTCACGCAGGCTGTCATCCGCAACAACAGAGCTTCGTCCTACAAACTCGTAGTCAACAGCCTACCCTGGTCGAAGTATCTTGTGGTAGTTGAGCGTGTAGGCGGTGGCAGCGGTTCTCGGACATATTACAAAAAGACCCACAGCGGTAACCAGTTGAGTAACTTTCACAGTCAAACATAATCTACATCTATTACTTGTTAGTTTCCTAACATATCAATAGCTCTCAACTTGGACTTCCCTGCCAATGCGCAAGATCTGGTTACAACCACTAAAGCCTAAAACAAAAAAGGTAGCAGGTGTTAAGATAATAGTATCTTACTTTGCGGAAATTCAGAAGGCTGTAACAGTATATATATCCTACGAACATTAGTTCTTTTGAAAAATAGGATAATATTGTTTTAAACACTTATTTACAGAACGCTTTTAGGAAACATTTTTCATGGCCCATATTAAAGAGTAAAGTGATATCTCTTGTAAAAGGTATCACTAGAAGACAACGGCCGTAATAAAATCGCAAGGGCAGGTTACGGGATAGGGGGTCTTCGGTTTTGTAAGTTGTTCGAGGACCAGGTTCCGCTGCTACTAAAAAAACCCGTCATCTCCAGGCATGAATGGTTCCTTCGGATGGCCTCTCTGTTGCCAATCAAACCGCGAGTCGCGGCCGTTACACATGCCGAAAGTGCTTGATTCTAGATCCAGATGCTCCGCTAGTGCCATCGTCGTTCTGGAGTCGTTTTCGCGTTGATCCTGGGTGTTCACGGCGTGCCTCTATCTCAGACACGATCAGCTGCGACAGGGGTGCAACGATATGGGCAGGACAGCCTTGCGCTATCGCCAACTCCAGCTCTCGCAGGTCGTCTTCTCTGCCAGAGCAGTGCAGGATCAGCTTCTCCAAGACCGACGAGACAAACAGGGCTCTCTGTGGATCCGCCGCCAACTTCGCCAGAAGGCCTTTTAGTTCGGTACAGAACGATGCCAACACAGATTCCTCCGGCCGGCGCCGCGCGAGGTTCCCAAACGCCGCCAAGGCACCCGAGTCATCTGTTGCTGTGCTGGCGCGGTTGGGGGAAACGCCGAGGCTGGCGCCCGCCCGCAAGAAGGCGTCTAGGGTCCCAAGGAAGCCCTCGAAGCACTCCTCACCGAGGAACTTGGACAGGGCCAAGTCCAAGAAGTGCGAGAAGACCGTACGCGCATTAGCGCGATTCAGGAGCGGCATGTTGGGGTCGGCGCCGTAGGCCATCAACCGGCCGAAGGTGGCGTCCTCCAGGGACGCGTTGAACCGCAGGGCCGGGAACATGCAGGGCCCGGACAGCATGTTGAAGACGGACATGGTGCTCCGCGCAAAGACCACCCACGGCGACGCCGCCTCGGACGCGCCCGGCGTGCCAGGCTGCAGCTGCCGCGGCAGCACGTTGGGATCCTCGCCGCGCCGCAGGAGAAGATCCAGAACCCCAGGCACGGGCGCGGGGCTCTCGCCGCTGCTGATGGACATGGGCATCAGCGCGGCGAACAGCGGCGACTCGTCGAACACGTCGAAGAAGTCGGGCTGCTCGCGGATCCTCTTGGCGAGGTAGGGCGTCACGTCGTGCCGAATGAGCTCTTCGCGGAAGAGCAGCCGCGTGTCGCAGGTCTGCGCATTGATCCCGCTGATGGTGACATGACCGCGACGGACCATGGCCTCGACAGTCGCCTCGTACTCGTCCAGAAGCTCCTCGGTCTGCCGGTGCTGGCGCGAGAATTCGGGAAGATCTGTCTGCTTCAGCGCTTCCGAGGCATACATCAAGGCCAGGTTCAGATGCGAGATGAACGGGCCGGTATTCAGGCCCTTTCCCAGCCTCACGACGCCTGCGACGAGGGGGTGGTTCTGGCGCGTGGTTCGGAGGAAACCTAGGTAGGCGGTGGCGATGGCTACGAAGCCGTTGTAGTCGGCTGGGAGCTTGCTGCGGAGGTACTCGCCGACGTCTTTGGTTAAGACGAAGTCCTTCACGGTTCTGTGAAGAAACTCGACCCGGTTGTCGACGAGCCGAAGCAGACCCTTCGACTTCTCGTTGATGCTGCGAATGGTCTGCTCTCTGCGCACGGCCAATTCCTCGGGCGGTCCGGGCCCTACCACCGATCCGCGCGACGCGGGACGACCGTGGCCTTCAAATTCTTTCTCAAGCTGCCAGTACAGGTCGATGTGGAGAGGTTCCAGCGCGTGGACGGCGGCTTGCAAGATGCCCGCCATCTTGGCGTGGTCGGCCGCGTCCACGGTTTCCAGCATGTGGTGAAACAGCTGGTCCAGATCCGATGGCAGTTCGCTGAAACGTTTGCTCAGGTCGCCGATTCTCTCATCGTTGGAGAGGCCCTCCCGCAGCGACCGCGTCACAAAGAACGCCCAGAGAAACACGCCGTCGGCCTGGGCCACGATCCGGTCTACGAGCTCGGCCTTCTCCAAGACAACCTCCTCGGTCACGTCGGCAGTCCATCGGGCGTGGGACTGGAGCTGCGCATTCACAAATCGCCGAATGTCGTCCCGCGTCAGCTCGTGAATGTCCAGGCTCTCTTGGCCGTCACCGCCGAAATTCCTCTCGAAGATGGGCCACGGACGGCTGGACAGACACATTTTGATATGGGGCGAGCTGGCCATATCGCGAAGAACCTCGCAGAGCTCGGCGTGGTTGCTGTCGTACTCGTCGAGCCCGTCAATGAAGAAGCACATCCTCAGCCCCACACGGTCCGCCGTGGCCAGAGCACGCAGGGCGGCGGCGAGCTCGAACACGGACCACGGCTCTGCGGCGGTCTGCCACTGTCCGGCCTTGGCGGCGGCCCAGCGGTTGGGGCTGGCCAGGGGGACGATGTGCGGGTGTCCGCGGAGGAGGTCGAAGAGTAGAGACTGGAGGAGCCCCTGCCACGACTTCTGGATGGGCGTGCCTGCGATCCAGAAGAAGTGCGCCGCCACAGCCAGCGTGTCGGACGAGCCTGCCCACTCTGCCAGCAGATCTCGCGTCCGGGGATGCTTGGAGATGAACTTCATAAAAGTGGACTTCCCGGACCCCGGCTTGCCCGAGATCCAGAACGTGCCGCTCCCGGAACGCAGCCAATCCGCGAGCTGCGAGTCGAAGGCCCACTGGAAGGTGTCCTTGTGTGCCTGCGGGACGGAGTCGAGGCGGACGGGCCGGCTGTCGTAGTTCAGGCTCGCCACAATTCTGTCGGCGAGCAAGGCGTCTTCTGACGCTGTCAGACTGGCCAGCCGGACTCTGAATAGTCTGACGTCCGCTTCCGTGAAGGTGGCCGCATAGCTCGCGTCCGGGTTCACCGACCGTGTTTGCACTTCTCGTCTCAGGTCCTCCAGGTCACGAGACACGCCATCGATTCGAGACTCCTGCTCTGGTCTGACGTATCGCCCATCGCCCTCGAACGATTGCACAATATGGCTTAGTTCGGCCACCCGAGAGCTAGCATGTGGTGTTAGAATGATTTAAATTTAAAGTTCAAACCAATTACAATAACACAGGCTTGGAAAGTAAACATGAGAAAAAACAAAAAAACAAAAACAAAAAAAACCTGGTTAGGAGCCAGGCAGTTGCACCACCCACCCAAGAATAGAGCCGACCTGACGCGTCACGGCTTGGGAAAGCTGTTCTAGGTTATCAATGTAGAGTGTATCCGCAACCCTCGATCGCAGCCGGGCTCCTGTGTCTCCCCATGGCTGCGACCTTGGCTCGTCGGGCGACCGCCTAAACACGTTCTCGATCTCCTCTAGCAGAGTCGCAGAAGCATCCCGAGAGGAGCTAAGCTCCCGTAGCGCTAGCGCGTTGCTCGCAGATGGCTGCTGCAGCACAGAAGGGGTTTGAATATCGAACAGCGCACTTCTTAATTTTTCGAGGCTTTCTAAAATGGTGCGCTCATCGCTGCCATCCAGCGACGACGGCGGCCGTACGTCAGAGATCCGGGACGTTGAGAGCAGCTCTGTAATAAATTCCGTGATGGCCAGGATGCACGCGCCGGTGTCAAGCGCCGAGATGGAGTCCATGGCGTCCATGGCTGGCTCTGTTGTCTGACACTGGAACCTGAAGGCAAGGATCGCCAACGGCCGCTAGACAACGGGGCAGAGCCGCAGAGGACATATAAAAGGGGGGTTTACCTCCTGCGTACAAATGAGAACGCAAAGCGAAAAACCAGGCATGCCTGTCACGTGTGATGTGCGGGACGCACCGCCACGTGGGAACGGGGATCTCGTTACATTCTGGGCCGGGTGCCGGCTGAAGCGGCTGCCACTGTTTCAACTCCAGGTTAAAGCGAGAAAGCGCTGCCCTGGCCGCTGATTTTAGCAGGCATCTGTCACCGTTTTTAAGGGTTTTTACATTGAGGAGTTTGTCTCTTTAAAGTACTGTGTACTTACGTTAGATTTCCATTTTTCCTTACACGGTCGGAGGGATGGTGTAAGCATCGTCGTGGGTGTCGATGGGCGTGGCGACGACGGCACCCTCGCTGCGCTTCTGCACAAGCCCCGTGCGATCCACGGCGGTCTGTAGGTAGCCCGGGATGGGCACGCCGAACTTGAGGTACGTCTTGTGGATGGGGACGGCGCCGTTGAAGTTGTACTTGGGGTTGCGGACCTGGTGCAAGGTCGTGCCGCCCACTCTTGCGCTGTCGCGGGCGGTGGTGCCGATCTTGGTGGGGATGGCTATCAGCGACACAAGGGTGGGGGAAAGGTTCCTTAATAGCCGATTACAATCTTTACCTTTGCAAATTACAACATTCATTTCCCCGTAAGTTCCTCATAATTTCCCTGTGATCGACGGACATGGCAACATCACGGCATGTAATAAGCGGCTCCCGTCCGCCGACGACTGCCCCTCGGTCGCCTAATCTCGTTTATGCATTAATGACCGCCACCCTGGTTGCCGTGGGCAGCCTGCTTCTGGCATCATCGACGCCGCCACTTTCACTATGGGCAGCAGTAGCCGTCGGTGCCTTGCGCTCCGCCGTGGGTGGCCGCGCCCCTCCCGGCCTTCTCAGCAGCCGCTGCTCTGCTGCATCGCTGGCTAGAGCGCTGCCCGACGGCGCGGAGATTGTCTCGGCTGAGATGCTGCCGGAACACAGCAGCTACGGCGAGGGTTCGGCGAACTTGGCGTATCCCGCGGTGGCCGTGGACCTGCCAGAGCTGTGCGCAGTTGTGGTGCGCGTTCGGTCGTCGGAGACATCGGCATACCGCTTCGCGCTGCTGCTGCCGACCGCGTGGAACGAGCGCATGCTGACGGTGGGCAATGGAGGCTTCGCCGGCGGCATCCACTGGACGGACGCGGCCGTGGGCGCGCGGTATGGCTTCGCCTCCGCTAGCACCGACACCGGCCACAACTCGAGCGCCATGGACGGCTCGTGGGCGCTGCAGCAGCCCGAGCTTGTCGCTGACTGGGGCTGGCGGGCCATCCACGGCACGGCCGTCGCTGCCAGAGTCCTCGCTGCCGCGTACTACGGCCGCCCCGCCACGTATGCGTACTATTCGGGCTGCTCAACCGGCGGCCGCCAGGGCCTCCGCGAGACGCAGCTGTTTCCCGACACCTTTGACGGCGCCCTCATTGGCGCTCCGGCCTGGTGGACCACTCGCCTGCTGCCGTGGATCACTTGGCTTGGCGCCCGCAACCTGCCGTCCGACTCACCTGGCCACATCGGCCCTGCGCAGTTCTCCCTTGTCGAGGCCGCCGTGCAGAAGCAGTGCGACGCAGCCGACGGCGTCATCGACGGAATCATCAGCGCTCCGGAGCGGTGCGCCCTGGACCTGGACGTGCTGGCGTGCGCCGGGGACGGCACTTCCGTGTCTGTCGATCTGTGCCTGACGCCGCCGCAGATCGACACGGTCCGCGCCGTATACGACCCCTACGTGGTAGACGGCAAACTGGCCATGCCTGGCCTCGATAAGGGCACAGAGTGGAGTTGGCACGTGCTGCTGGGCGGCGACAGCCCGAACCCGCTGGGCGCCGACTATGAGCGCTACTTTCTGCTCAACAACCCGGACTGGTCGTGGCAGGAGTACGACGACAGCATCGTTGCCCTCGCCGACCGCGTCGATCCCGGCCGTGCCACGGCCGACGGCTTTGCTGACATGACCGCGTTCCGCGACCGCGGCGGCAAGATCCTGATGTACCACGGCATCAGCGACAGCTACATTCCGACCCGCAGCTCTCATCTGTTTTACGAGATGGTCGGCAACGCCACCGGAAAAGACAGCCTGCACGACTGGTTCCGCTACTTTGCCGTGCCCGGTCTCGGCCACTGCGGCGGCACCAACGTCGACGCGGCCTGGTACTTTGCTGGTGCCAACCAGGCGCCTTCGCTGCAGCCGACGACGCTGCACTCTGTGCCCGGATATGCCGACGCCGACCACGACGCTCTTCTGGCTCTGATGGCCTGGGTCGAAAACGGCACCGCCGTCGACAGCCTTGTCGCCACCACGTGGAAAGACCCTCACGTCCCGGCGTCCGGCGTTCTACGCCAGCGGCCGCTATGTTTCTATCCGCAGGAGTCCACGTGGGATGGCGTGGGCGACGTCAACCAGGCCAGCTCGTGGCACTGCGTGTCGCCAGAAGCCGTGTGGCCGTGAAGCACGAATGACGTCGTCAAGAATGCAACCCCGCTCTGCCGCTAAGAATGTATGTACAGGCAGCAGAGATGATAATATGGACGACTTATATTATGAACGTTCCTTTGTTAATACAAGGAGAGCTTGGTTAGGAGAACAAACTAAGGGAGACTATATTTATAAGAACGCAAGAGGTGTATCGTGAACAAAGGGGTGTACGTGCTCGTTGTCTTAAAGAGACAGTAATACAAGCTCATGTAGGTTTGTCTTTCAGATAAGTTGTGACGACTACGTATCTATCAATTTTTCTGGGGCTAGACCCTCAGTCTTATGTAAAAGGTGAACTTCTGCGGGCAACGGGTGCTCCTTTTGACGTCAACTGAGGTTTGTTAACAGGTTCTTCGCTACCTTCGGGCAGCAACCACAGCAGCAACCAATGCCAAGAAACTTGGCTCCAGCAACCGTGCAATGCAAGCCAGCATTAAGCCCCAGCCGCGGGGAACATCAGCCTCATCCCCCCCTCAAAAAATTCAAACCCAAGACGCCTGTCTCGCCATGGCCGCAGAACAGTGCCGCATCTGCCTCGAAGGCAACTACAGCCATCTCTACGACTATCCGATTAGCGAGGTCCGGCTGCTCAAGAGTCGTGCGACGTGCGGCCTGTGTGCTACCATCGCGTCGGCTGTGGAAGCATTCAGACCGCTGCGCTCCTCATCCGAGGCCAGCGTCTCGATCCTGCGACGAGTCGGTGAACATGGAGCCCGCGACAGCTACTACCTAGAAGTCACAGGGCCTGGACGCCAGAGGCATGTGGCCGAGATCTTTACGACGAGGTGCGCCCTTTTTTGTTCCCATCACAGAGCAGCCGAGGAGAAGGATGCGCGATCCTGACTGACTGCCTAGTTCCGCATCACCGTGGCCATCGATACGGACCCGCCGACTCGTCGCGGCGCAGGCCTTGTCTGACAGCTCCATTGACCTGGCCCGCTCGTGGATCACCACCTGTGTGTCCTCGCACCCGCAATGCAGGCCCTCGACACTGACCACATGGTGGCCCACACGCCTAATCGACATCGGTTCGGGTGGTGGCGACCCCAAGCTGTGCATCCCAGGCGACAGCGGTGATGACCACGAAACTGCCGTCTGTCCGGACTACGTGGCCCTAAGCCACTGCTGGGGCGAGGCGCACAAACCGCTGCGCCTCCTCTCACACAACTTGTCTACCTTCCAGCGTGCCATCCCCGCGGCTGCCATGCCGCCGACGTTCCAGCATGTCATGGAGGCCGTGCGCCGCCTGGGGTTTCGGTACGTCTGGATCGACTCCCTGTGCATCGTCCAGGACTCGCGCAATGACTGGCGCCGGGAGGCTGTTCGCATGCGCCAGGTGTACGAGCAGGCCGCCGTCACCCTCTACGCCGACGCCGGCCCGGACAGCACCAGCGGGTTGACCTCGGTGGCCGGCCGCGCCGACTGGCGGCAGACGAAACTCGCCCACGGCATCTACGTACGCCGCGTCTTCGACTGGACGCTGTTTGTCGAGGCCCCCGTCGCCCGCGAGGCCGCGCCGCACTGCCCCACCCGCGAAGAGGTCTCGTGGCTCCACCGCCGCGGCTGGACCTACCAGGAGCGCATGATCCCGCGGCGACGGCTGTACTTTGGCCTCCACGAGATGGCCTGGGAGTGCCAGGCGCGCGGCGACTGCGAGTGCGCGGCCGAGGACTCCGAGGTGCCCGGCCAGCGGCACGAGGGCATGGAGGACGTCCTGCGCTTCTGGGACACTGTCGAGGGCGGCCAGCACGGCGGAGGACCCGCTGCGTTCTGTTCGCTGTGGTACGATATTGTCGACAGCTACACGCGGCGCGCCTTCGCGTTCGGGTCCGATGTGCTGCCGGCGCTGTCCGGCATCGCCTCGGCCGCCACGGCGCGCCTGGGCCTGACGTACCTGGCCGGCCTGTGGGCCGAGTTTCTCGACACGATGCTGCTCTGGCAAGTGTCGATCGGCAGCTATGGCGAGCGCCACCCGGGATACTATGCGCCCTCGTGGACCTGGGCGTCGCGCGTGGGTCGAGACTACGGCGGCGTGCACACGTCGGTGCAGGCCTACTACTGCCACCATTCCCAGTCACGACCGGCCCCGGGCTTTCAAATACGGCACGCGGAGTGCACTTACCCCGACAACAACCCGTTGCTGCCGCCGTTGGACGGGTTTCTGGACGTGGACGCTCTCATGGTGGAGCTGGATTATGCTGACGTTTCCAACTGGCCCGCGGCGCCGGGTGTGGTCACTAACGCGGACCAGCTGCTGCCGGACATCTACACTAAATACGAGGGCGGCTCAACTCGTGAGTCGGAGGTGGGCTCGGAGGAATATGCCTATTCGTGGGGCGAATCATCGGGGCCGGGGCCGCAGTCCACCTGGGCCAGTGAAGGGTTTCCAGAGATGCGCCCCGGACGGCCGTACTGGTTTGTCGTCATTAGGGAGAGGCCGTCCAATAGCCTGATTGAACTGTCGGGAATCGTCGTTTGCTCGTCAACACGGGTTTCGGGCGCGTATGAGCGGGTAGGCTACTATGAGTGCCGCTATAGCGCCGCATCTACCTGGCTGAGGCACTTTCAAGAGCGGTCCGTTCGGATTGTCTAAAGGATAGCATCTCACGATGTACTTTACGCTAGAT
This sequence comes from Sporothrix brunneoviolacea, assembly GCA_021396205.1. NCBI lineage: Eukaryota > Fungi > Ascomycota > Sordariomycetes > Ophiostomatales > Ophiostomataceae > Sporothrix > Sporothrix brunneoviolacea. Next base: position 12,562 of record WNYD01000278.1, read on the forward strand.
ACGATAAACAAAATACGTAATAAATGCTTGTCATTTCCTCATTTGTTTTTCTTGTCCTGGAACAGCTTCATTACCACTGCCAGATTTGGAGGAAAGACGCAACGACTTTAAAGTACGTAGAGCGGCAAGGCGGGTGGGTTTTGTGTTTTGCTTTTTATCTCTGACTTGGTCGTTTTTCCATGCTGGAGACGTGGAAATGGTCAGTCTTGCATACAATGTCTTTATCTTCCTGTCATTTGCTCAAGAGAGGCGAGCTGATGGAGAGACGATTAGAAAATTTGAAAAGTTTATACCCTTTTTTAAAAAAAAAACAAAAAAAAACACTCTCCAGTCAGTTAGGAAATGGGAAGCATAACAACGTACTATGTACCATCCTTTGGATATATAGGATGGCAACAGGCGAAGGACGGAAAGAGGCTTATTCTCTTTAATTTTTGAGTCGTTTTTTTGAAATATTGTGAGGCCAACGTGAATCTGAATATGCATGTGTACCTATATGAAGCTATCTCCATACACCTACAGTGTGGGAATACGCCGGGGCTAAATATGTGTCCGATCACAATGTCCGTGTCGCTGTCGGAGACTCGACCAAGACTAAGGGCAGTACTGTAAACATATGGCGGTGGACCGACTATTCTGCCTTTTACGATGGCAAATTCGGTAGCTACAGAATAATTTAGTTTGTTTATTCCTCTCTTTATGACCCTGTTTGAACATCTGTTACCGAGCTCATCCGTGCTCATTAGTCGATTCGGGCCATACTGCAAAAGTCATCTCAGCGGATCCCCTCATCCCGGGCCAGCTCGTCGTCCGTCACTCCTTTCACACCCTTCAAGTACACCTCAAACTTGCTAGACACTTTGATAGCGTGCTGCAGCTGCCCGTAGCCAAACTTGCGGCCGTCAAACTGCGCCAGCTGGCGCGCCGTGGTGATCGCGTTGCGGATCTGGCGGCCGTTCATCTCCTCTTTGGCCAGCTCGTCGATGTGGTCGTATAAGCTGTCGTAGTCAACTTCGGACTCTTCGAGTTCTTTGAGGCGGTTGAAGAAGTTGCGCCAGATCTTACGGCGTTGTGGTAGGCGCAGGTTCTCGTAGTGCAGCGCGAGCTGGATGCGCGACTTGAACGCCTGGTCGAACGTGCCGACACGGTTAGAGGTGAGGATCAGGATGCCTGTAGGAGAGAGAAGTTCTTCTGTTAGCAAGTGCTGGGTAGAGAAAACAACACGTGTGAAAAATTATAAGCTTGCCGTCGTAGTATTCTAGCACCCGGAGAAACACTGGCGATTCAGATCTATCAGCGACGAACGACCGGTTGAGAAACGTGGCTGATCCATGAACACTATACCTGATACGAGGGCATTTCGGTTGAGGTCGGTGAGGCTGCGCTCTTCTAAGAAGACGTCTGCTTCATCCAGGAGGACAACTGATGGAAAACCTCTGTTAGGCTCCCTGTTCCAAGCGAACATCATGTTGTTTCACGTGAAAGCTTACCGCAGCCCCAGATTTTCCCCAGGCGAAGGACAGACTCCAAGTACTACTCTCTGATCAGAATAATAGAAACAAATCAAAAGTTTTCGGGGAGAAAAAGACCTTTTCCACGTCTTCGGGTTTTGTGCCAATGTCGCCGCACGTCACTCGGTAAAGCGGTTTCTCTGCTAGCTCAGCCACACTTTTGGCATGCTTGTTAGTAAAAGGTTAAGATCAGTGGCCGTCCTAGGAGTGACCATCTTGGTGGGAGTGGCTTACGATTCTAGTGCGGAGCTGGTTAGAGACGTTCAGAAACAGTAGTGCTACAAGATGTCCGTACAACGTACCTGCAGTGAATGTCTTGCCCGTCCCCGGTCCGCTTATGGCGACGATGTTAGCCTACACTTGGTCACTTAGTGCCTCTATTGTTCGTAAGTCTTACCCATGAAGCAGTATGAGCAGTCCGTTGCCCTTGCCGCTGATCAAATCGGTCGACTTCTCGGCTGTGAGCTGCTTTGTGACGAGGGCACGCACAAGATGCTTTGTCTCGTCCTCGATGGCAAGGCTCTCAAAGGCACTTTTGTTCCACTGGACATCACGAATCTGGTCCACTTCGATATCCACTGGGAACTATTGTCAGCTTGGGGCGTCTGTTTATCGCCGCTTGTGCTGCTGGGAATGCAGCCAGGGCTGGCTCGCCACGCATAGGAGAGACCTACTCCATTTCTTTCGTCGCAGGTTGTATCCAATCACAGTAGTGGGGAAGATGTTGGCCTGGCCATCGTCTGGCATGCTTTTTAAATTCATCAAATAGCCACCGTCTGTCGCATCCGTTCCAGGTATCTTTGCATTTTCTTCTCGGTTTTGTGAAACCTTTGGCGCGCGTTTGCTTACGGGATGTAGCAACCGATACGTGTTGAAGTCGACCATGAAACGTTCGTTTGCCTGTGTCGGAAGTTAGACCGCGTGGGAACCATGTCCTTATTTCTATCTAGTCCCATTCTTACAATATCAAGACCGTTAGCGTCGTCTGCTTGGTACTCGTAACCCACAAAGCGCCGCTCTTTGCAGAGCCAGAAGGTTTGGCCACGCTTAGCGAGGAGGTCTCTGGTTTTCTGGCCGGCATATCGGAGGGGTATCCAATCCAGCGTAGTAATGTCCAACTCGCCGTTGGAAGAGCTCATCGGGATTTTGACCTGCAGATTAGTGTCGTGCCTCAAAAGGTGTCCATCTGACAGGATCCACCGCCAGCCCATAATCGTCCAGGCGCTATAAGTTTCCACGACAGCTGTCTCATCGGATGCATGGCTAGTATCGGCTGCTGAAGAAGAGGGTCGGAATCTGCTTTCTGACTGGTACGCGCTAGAACGCTGATTTCGGCGTGCGTGCGTGGCTTCCTCAGTTGGGTTACTAGGTGAATGACCGTCTTCTTTTTTCACCACGTAGGTGTTCACGTGCCGTGGCCATGACATGGCCATGAAGCATGATGGGGCCGCCTTGTGATCCACCACAACGTCACCCGGCTTGATAAGAAAACGCATGAGTTGATCAGTCACCTTGCCCTGGCTGAACTTTTCGAGGGCCATGGTGTACAGTGGTGCAAATGTTTTCTGGAGATAGTTGAATAAGACATTTATGCATGCCTGGTCGTCTTCTTTTAATGAGCGCACCCTTTCCTCCCAGCGCGGGAACATATGAAAAAGATGGAGATAGGGAGCGGCTACCTCTATCTCTAAAAAGTCAAACGACGGGAAGATGGTTTGAAAATCTGAGTAGGTCGAGCTGAGCCGTTTCATGGAGGTGGCCATGCGAGGCGATACGATGGCCATAGATTCGCTGTGCGGCATGGGAAGGGGAAGGTCTTCCAGGTCCGCGAATTTGTCCAGATGTTCAGAGTCACGGGAAGTGAAATTCTGGTAGACAATAAACAGTATATCTGGATGCCGGCCCACAAACGCATCGAGGCTGCTGATAGGCTTAGAGAACATGGGACGCAAGCCTTTGTCGGTATGTTGCCATTGAGGCGAACCCAAGTATGGTTTGCGGTCGAGCCGATAGATAGTTTTCCAGAGGTCCTGCTGTCCGTTCCTCCTGGCTTTTCGGTTGTTAGCTGTGGTGCAAAACTCTGAGCCGAGCTGAGCTTTCAGAGTCGTTAGCTCTTGCGTCAGCTCTTTAATCCGCTTGCCGATTTGTTCTTCGTTCATATCCAACGCCGACTCCGCGCCGGTCCTTTTCTTCCGCATTACTGCACTAGAAGTGACTTCGGTGGACTGCATCTGTAGAGAGGTGCTGTCTCTGCTGTGAGACCTTCCGGAGGGCCGTTGACCGTAAGCCACTGTCATAGAAGGCTGTTTGGGACTCAAAAGATCAATATGCTCCTCCTTATCGCGTGAAGCAGTCCGAAATGAGCTGGAAATCTGTGACATCGGCATGGATTTCGAACGACCACCATCGTCCGAATGCGAAATCAAAGACAGAAAATAAGCCTTCGTCGCATCATTTTCCAGAGGATAAGTCCCCGACTTGTCAAGTATTGTCTGATTATTAGAATTGAATTTGTTTTGGGACTTGTCCTCACGCCCCATTGGCATTAGGGATGAGCTGACGCTGCTGTCGTCACTATCCTGGCTGTCGGTTCTCCGGCCTCGGATATCTTTGTCGTCCTTGTCGCTGTTCATCCTGGACCAAATGTTGCTCTCTAGCACTGCCTGGAGGCCTAGTCTTTCCTCTAGATACTTTCTCTCCTTGGTTTGGTCTCGGGAGATGGTGCTGTGTTCGAGAAAGTCCGACACTTGGACACCTTTCGTCGCTTGTTTGTCCACGTCCTTTTCCTGCTTTTCTTGTTCTGTTTCCTGTTTCAGAAAAGTATGCAGTAGTGAATGCTCGTCCTTTAAATAGGAATCCAGTCTCTTCTTCCTTAGCAGCTTGGGTTCAGAGCCTTCCATGAGCTAGGTAGCACGGTATCGCGGATGTTATGGACGTTTCCGATGTTGTGACATTAGCGACATCTCAGCCTGTCCTTAAGAAGCGGTGAGGGGAGGGGAACGATGGCGGGACGCCTCAGCCAGTACGCCCCAGGCAGAATGCACCAGGCAGCTATATCGCGAGCTTGGTACAAGGCTACCGCCCATTGGCTCATTTTTGCACTTTCATGGATAACGCGCACAGCCACCACAAAACGTAGCGTAGTCGAGGCAATCAGGATGCCCATTCCATCTCAACGCGGGTCTACCAAATCTACTAGTGGTGTTCCCTGGTGATACCCATCCTCATGCATCAGTGTCCATGACAATGGATGTGGGATTGAGCCAAGTCGGAAGTGTCTTGCCTGCACGGCCGGACTGGTATCGAGCGGACAACAACGATCCGTAAGTGGCAGATGCCGGTGCGGAGCTACGACCTGAGTATGGATACTAATCACGACGTGTAAGGACCTTGGACGTGGCGCGTGAGGCGTTTGAGGCGGCCAAGGCCAAATTCTCGGCGACACGGCCGGGCGACGATCGAAAGGCGGCCTTCCTGGACTCCCTGGATGGCCTAGAAGAGCTGCGGACGTTGGTGGACGCGGCCCACGCAAAGTATCTGGCCAAACACGAGAACAACAAGGCGCGGAAATGGTTGGCCCGGTTTTCCAAGAGGGTGATACTCTACGGCTCCGTCGTGGACGTGCTGGTGTCGGCCCATCCCGAGTACGCGGCGCTCGTCTGGGGTGCGATGAAACTAGTGTTCGTGGTGAGTGTCTCTCGTTTTGATTTTATTTGCTTTTGGGGTCTTTGCTGTAACTAAGCCTAACTTTCCGTCTAGTCTGTGGTAAACCACGAAAACCTGGTGGTCGCCGTGACCAAAGCCCTAGCGAAGATGGCCGACTTGCTGCCCGGGTGCGAAGTGACCGCCTTCTTGTATCCGACGGCGGCGATGAAGCGCGCGCTGGCGGAGATATACGCCCACATCATCCGCTTCCTCGTGCGCGCCTACAGCTGGTCTGGGGAGATGAACGGCTTCCAGCGGGCGCTGCAGAGCATCACATGGCCTCGAGAACTGCAGTACGACGATATCCTGGAGGACATTGCAGCGGCCACGGGCAACCTGCGGGTGCTGGCCGTTACGGCGTCCCAGGCGGAGACGCGGGACATGCACGTGCTGCTGATCGAGGTGAAAGAGATGATGCTCAGTGAGTTGACTACGAGGAGGTGTGCGCTAGCTTGAGAGTATCGGGGACTGATACTAGACAGCACATCATCAGATGAACACGAGCGCGCAGCTCAATACCAGCACGGTCCTCTCGGACCTCCAGTTCTCGCAGATCCTGACGCACCTCTCCAAGCTCCCGCTGGCCTCCCCCGACAAGGTGCTGCAGACGGCTCTCAGGCTCGCCAGCCGACAGAGACGAAAGTGTGAGCTGTCGCTGTCCGCTGGGACGGGAGCCGAGCCCGTGTGGAAGAGCCCGGCGTTCCAGGCTTGGGTCCAGGCCGTGCGGCCGCACGCCCTGATCACGATTCGAGGCCTTCTCAGCAGCCGGCAGAGCGTGCGGGCGTTTCTGGCCAACACTGTTACGTGCATCCGCGACTCAGGTGTATCGGTCCTCTGGGCGCTGCAGACGCCGGGTTCGTCGACTCCATCAGCGCCGGGCTTGACTCCATCCCCACCGGACCTCTCGCTGGTGGACCTGCTCAAGTACCTGACGCACCAGGCGCTGCAGTACGGTGGTCCGCACACGGAGAGCTCGTTGGCCATTAGCTGCGCGCGCGTGCAGATGGCCGGCGACCACGACCACCCGGAGTGGCTGCGCCTGCTAGCAGCCAGCCTCGCCCGGCTGCGTCGCGTCTACATTGTCGTGGACACGGAACTGCTCGCCCATAGCAACAGCAGCAGCAGCAGCCCCTCGCTACCAGATGCCTTTTCTACGCTCTTTCGGGAGCTCGCGGTGACGGCATCCAAAACCAGTGTCAAAGTGCTGCTGGCCAGCTGCGGATCACCTCAGAGGAGCACGCCCGCGGCCCCATCCCCGACCAGCGATACGAGCATCATCCAGGTCGGCACACCCAGGGTGCCCGTGAGCCGAGCCGTTCTTGGTCGCCGGAGCAGGGGCAAAGATGCGACGCGCGGGGCCATGCGACGCGGCATAGGCACTGCTCTCGGGGTGGTATCTTGACGGTTATACGACTCTGCGGGTTGGCCGACCTTATATTCTTCCTAGATGTGACTCCCTGTTGCCTACTAAGGGGTATTTTATGCACAACTTCGACTTTACGAATGATCTGATGAAAGACGAACTGCAAAGCGTTCGGCACGACGTTTATTATGCCTATCTAGGAAATGGCGAATGGTATATGGCTTTTTCTCTTGCTCTTCATGCATTCATGGCTTGTGGGCCTGGCATGGCTTGTGGGTCTGGCAGAGGATAGGGTGTTTATCAACCGGGGTGGTCTCTAGCTACAAGAGGCACTGCTTGAAATATCCCTGGGGCGGTGCAAATGTCAGGGGGGGCTCGACAACCGATGTGAGATAGGTGGAGTCAGTAGTCCGCATAATCCCTTTGCGCCGACCGATACTAGCGCGCCTCATGTGGTACTCCGGTGCGAGTTGGGACATAGAACTGGGGGGCCCGGGATCGTCGGATTGCTTCCCAAAACCTAAATCTTACTACACAGATACTGTGTTTGGATCATTCGGCTCGTCTGCAGAATCTGAGAGTAAAACGCCCCGGCCGTAGCGTAGATTGAAACCACTGCTTGCGTTATCCCGTCTGTTCGGCTGAGGAGCGGGCGCTTCTTGCTCGGAGTCTCGTGGCTGAGAGTCATTGTTGTTCATGTCCAGCCTGGTAATATTCTCCATCGATCTTTGGAAGCTCTCGTCACTTATCTGCCCACCGACGTTGCGAGACCGACCGCTGAGATTGATTCCCCTGGCGGTCACGAGGTCTCCGACGGTCGAGATTGTGAAGTTGTAGGCATTATCAGCCAGCGTGATATCCTCAAAGATGTTGCGTCGCTCGATGGTTGTGGTATCATCGGCGCTAGAGACGATATCTATGCACTGGTGGATGCTGTCCCTGGTCTCCCGTAGTCGTCTGAGCTCTGTCGCTATGTCACTGGACAGAGGAGCCGCAGACGCCATCGCCTGTATCTGCTCGTCGACCTTGCTCTCATGGCTGCGCAGCTGGGACACGAGGGTCGATATAGAACCTCTCGTAGCGTCCAATCCAGACTTGATATACTTGTGTGCGGAAGGTTTGTCGGAAAGCTGGGGCGGCTCGTCGGGCACTGCTTCTAGGATCTGAATCTGGGCGGTGAGCTGGGCAGCCATCTTGAGTCCCTGCTGTGTGTATTCCTTCTCATCTATCATCGCCTGCCATTCGCGACTGATCTGGCCGGAGCTCTGGACACCCCTGAGAGACAAGTCTTGAATTATTTTCTCCAGCTTTTGCAGGCGCTCTCCCAGATCTCCGGTCGCATCTGAAATCAAGTCCTTGTAATCCTCGAGCACTCGAGGAGTTATCGCGGCTACCCGACTGCAAAGGATAGATAGTTAGTCATGAGTAGGAAGACGAGAACGCAGATCCAACGAAACACCACCGGAAGGGATATGTACATATTCACACTAGCAAGGGCTATGCTTATCGTGGACTTATAGCCAGCCAGCATGTCCCTGAAGTCGGCGATGTCTCCTTGGAGATACTTCTGCGTGATCCAGTCTCGGGTGCTCGCCTGGGAGTCTGTGGAGTGCTTTGTACAGCGAGCAATAAGCTCGCCATACTCCTGGCAGGCACTGCCGCAACGGTGCAGAGGGCCTTTGAGAGCGTCGAAGTCTATCTCTGGATGGTTGCTGACGGTCTCAAGCAGCGTCTGCAATACGCTCGTTAAGTCGCCGAGTTCGTCTTTCAGCGCACGCGCCTTTTTGTCTCTGCTCCTGAAGTCGCGGACTGTGGTGTAGAGGTTCGCACTGGCCGAAAGGGCAAACGTCACCAACGCAACGACGCTGCCGAGAGGGTCTGCCATTCTTTGACGGTAAAAATCCGGCGTGGGCTTTGTGCAACAATAGATGCTTCCGGAAGGACAAACGTTTCGGAGAGTGATGTTGGAACAGCCGGATGCGGGGCTGAACTAGTTGGACGAAAACTAGTCCGCGTCGGGCGCGAATATTGAGCCAGCGTGGGCGCGCAGGCAATCCGGGTCACATGTGGCGGGGGGCCGCTAATCTTTGTTACAGTGGGATTATTCTGCCGCGCTTGAGATATAACGCTCCAATAAACTTTCGAGATCAAAACGCCAAGCTATGTCGGGATCTGCCGTCTTTTAATATTTGAGGCCACTGTTTAGCGGCAAGAAGAGTTTACACGTCAAGACACAGGAATCAAGTAAACGATTGGATTTAAAAGCACAGAAAAGATGCACAGCGTGTTATAATCAGCCAGCTAACATCGTAGCTAAAACGGATTGTTAGGCGCCGGCCTGTTTAGCAACCATCGAGGAAATATGGTGGCGGGGTCCGTTAAACGGCCGGGCACCCATCCGAAATAGACTTCCAATAGCACACGATAGCTCCTCCTATTGCCTCTTTCTCTGTATATAGAAACGCTGCATTGCGTCACAGCGACCTTCACAGCGACCCCAACTGCGGCCGCTCCTACGATCCTGGCGTTTCATTAGCACAAGGGGCTCTAGATTTCTCCTCGGCGCCAGATCCCAGCGGCAGCCGTGAGGGTAGAATCAAAGGATGAGAAGCCCAACAACGGCCAGACGAGATATTTGCTGGATCCCCCCCTAAAAAAGGAATTCGTTTGGACCTAAACAGCTTGCAAAAAAGAGGATTCCCAATCAATTTCGTTGTATTGCCGCCAGTTTACCATTTCAGTGAGTGGTGATTAGTCATTATTGAGACATGTGATTAGTGATTTTGTCTGGCTGGGGGTACTTGACCCGAGAAAATACGTTCGCGTCTCATGAAAACAAGCAAAAGCAACATTACTTCCCCTCTCCCGTATAAGGGGAAAGCCAAAGTGTTACGAGTACGGGCCCCACGAGGCCGCAAGATGGGTCGGGCCGCCTAGGGCGGTCAGACCAGGCAGAACACCAGGGGAGGCTGGGGAGGGAAACCAGCCACAGGGATTGAACGAGTAACATCCAGCTAGAGCACGTCAATACCTCAATCACTATCGCTGTCTATAAAGAAAACAACATTGTCCTCGTTGTTACTATCGACGCTGTTTCTATCTACGGACGGGCTGCTACTCGACCAAGCCGTTACAGGCGGAACGGCCCGTACAGACAATCTTGGCACCCCACTTTCGCCCTCGGGTCTGTCATCTACGCCTTCGACTCTATATGCCGAGACGTTCTGTTCCCGTACCGCTCGATTGTCTTTGCGCCTGCCTTCGTTTATACGCTTGTTTGTCTTGACGGTGTGCGGCCTGTCGTTCCTCCTCGGTTACGTAAATGGCCGGTCGGCCACGTGATATGCTAGGAAGAAGCGAAGAGAGAAGAAATCCATAGAAAAGTCTTACGAACAAAGAATGCAACTGTAAAAATGATTCCTAAAAAGAAGCAAAGGATTCCTAAAAAGATTCACAAAAAAAATTTGATTTGGTGATAAAAAGGGGAAGTAAATAAACAAATTACCCGACAAAGCTACATAAGCAACCCATACTCACAACGACAGTAACTCCCCTATCCTTATCTTGACTTTCTTGTCTTCACCTTGCTACACTTTACGGTCTACTTTTAATCCAATTTTAACCAATCCAATTTTTATCGCCCTGTCGGTTCTCCACTTTAAAATCCATTTCAGCCAGTCCAATTTTTGTCTCCCTGTCCGTCACCTCGACGCATCACGAACTCAACTTATTGAACTTGTTTTTCTGTTCTTTCACAAAACAACATCAACATTCATGTCAAAAAGAATTATGTCTCCGGAATCTATGATTTGTTTTGTTAATTTAATGGTATAATAAAACTGCGTGGTCAAGTTGGTGAAATTTATACCGAATTTCTCAGGAGAGACCTTTTATTGCGGCCAGAGCCGAGCAAAAAGAACAAGACCATGCCGAAGCTCGGTTTCGTAAAATTCAGCTAGGCGGAGCTCTCGATATAGAGTGGCCTCCATGACGTCTGTACTGTCCACATACGTCGCAGTCCCAATGCAAACATAGCAGCAGTTTTCGTTGTTGCTTCGCGCGGCGTTTGCACGCGCTACCAGCTTCCTGAAGGTTGACCGCCATTCCATGCCGTCATGCGCGTGGTATATGGTGATTAGTCGACATTTACATCCCGCAGAGAAAAATAACCATTCTTTCTCGCCTGTTAACTAAGACGCAAAACTAACGCAAATCGACCAACAAAACTTACACCTCTCCTAGTATTGATGGATCTTTATTGGCGACTTTGGTAGGATGTCGAGCGATTGCAGCAGCTCGTAACGCCGCAGCGCAGCGATGGCTTTGCCTAACAGCAGGGGAGAGCAATTATGCCAGTTAGCAGCCACGTCATTTACTAGGAGCATTCGTATCCCCTGAATCGATGTCTAGACCGTCTTTTCCACTGCGTACCTGTGCCCGGGCTGCCAACCAAGGCGATGTGCAGAAGTGTATCGGAAGGAGATTTATCGAAAGCTTGTCGTTCGCCCTCTAGCAGACGGATGACTTGGCTGTACAGGACGAAGCAACACTGCTTGAATTTGTTGAGCCCGTACATAGCCATGATCCGGTCAGTGACCTCATTCTGGAGGCCTTCGTTTCCTTCTTCAGGAGCCACCGCACCCGCGTAGGAGATTCATCCGGGATGTCTCCGAGCGTGTCGGACAGGCCGGGTAAAATGTGCATCACGCCACCTGGGTTGTAGAAGGACTCGGGTCACCAGATCATTTCATCGATCGTCTGTGTCTTCAGCGTATACTCTGGATGTCTCTTCGCAGGACGCAGTGTGGCACCGCTGAAGTTTGTTTGTGAGTCAACTGTCCCTGTGTTTAATTAACAAAAATGTAAAGCAACACAAAGAGCCTCAATCGACCAAACCCAATGAAGTCTAAAGCCCTCAATGCCGTTATTCTCTTCTTACCTAGAGAAGCGGTCCTTTGCTACTCCCCTCGAGGGCTCCGTCGGAGACTCCTTTCACGGTCCGAGCTTCGCTGCCGTCTTCCAGTTCTTGTCGACTCTGGCGCTCGGCTTCTTGAACGGCTTTTTGGAAGACTGATGTTTTGTCGTCGACACCGTATTCTGATACGGCCGAGCCCTCGAGCTACTGACTCGGTTTCTGAGCGGCTTTCAGAAGAGCGTCTCGCATGCCTTCTTGCCGGGCTTGTTGAGGGGTTCGTAGGCGCTAGGTCGGAGGACGGTTCTTCTGTGCCAAAGTAGGGCGCCGGTTGCGGCACTTTGCTCGGGACCGATATGCGGTCGGCGTACGAATTCTACTCCGATATGTTGGTAGATTGTAACGCCAAAAATATCAAATAATGGAGATGGGTTGACTATTCTGGTTGTGTTGGGTAAGTTTGTGATGTTTATCGAAAATTAGGTTAGGATGAGAGAGATGAGAGGCATGTCAACCTTGTCGAATCAACGAGGGGCGTCCAACGATTCAGCCTCACAGCATGCACTGCCAACTTTCCTGCTGCCTACCTGATTCGTGATGTTCTCTGTCGCCTCTTTTTCCCCGAAAATGGAAGGACGACGAGCTGACAGCAGTGGCGCCGACAAGTGGCCGAGGTGCGGCGCCTGTTGGTGTTGAGAAGGTAGAGGCGGGCAGAGAACACGCGGGCACGAGGGGCACGAGGCAACATGACCACCCTCGTCCGACACAAGCGCCCTCTTTTTTTTTTTTTTTTTTTAACATTGCGAACACGGGGTGCCGAGTCGGCGCAGGTAATGTTGTGCCGATGCTGAAAGCAGGCACAAGAGGCAGAGCAGACGGTGTGAGGCAGCAAGTAGGCAAGAGACGAACAGGCTCGGCTCGGACTAGGGATAAACGAGATGTATATAACTCGACGCCTTTCTACCCGCCGGTCCTTTATTCTTAGAGCCGTCATTCAGACAATTTCTCGCTTTCTTTCCCATTATGTTATCTTGCAGCTATTTGCCCACCGTCTTCAACAGTTCTCGTATTTTTTTTTTCAAATCAAAACAATGGCATCTTTTGGAGGAGCCACACATCAGCACGTCAAAGTCGAGGACGAGGCCGTGAGTTTGATTGCTGAAGGAGCACTACTCCTGTCGCGCCCTCCTGCCACCGGCTCCTCTCGACAGGACCCAATCTGCATAGATGACAACGGGCCGAGCAGCTTTATTGAGCTGTATACCGGCGACACTAGGCCACGGCCGGAGCTGTCGAGTAAGAGTCCCCCGATCCCTCTCTTTCCGGAATATTCGCTGACACATCTTAGCCGGAGGCGCCGTCGGGCCTGCACGCGCCGGGCATGGTTGCGCACCGCCGAGCAACGGTGACGGCTGCAGCCAAGCCTCTGGTTCCCCCGTCACTTACCAGTGGCCCAAGTGCGACCAGAGGACGGCCGAACAGACTGCTTAACCGCTGGATCGCCACCCCCCGTACTTGGCGGCGGTGGTCAAGGAAGCATAAGTGACAGTCCCACTGTCGAGAACAGCCCGACTCGGTATCAACAGTTTCGAGACGACGAATCTGGCGGATCAGCGACCACGGGTGGCGACGCCGTGACTGCTTCTAAGCAGGCCTCGGAAACTGGAAACGGGCCTTCCCAACGGTCGTTTGCAGCCTTTCAAGTGGAATGGAAGGGAGGCGTTCCCGTCCAGGTGGTCACAACACGCGAAGAGTTTTGGTCCGCGCATCCGGCCATGAAGGCTGTCGACACGAGCCGCCCTGCGGACCGATGGTGTATTTGAGCTCCACGCTGGTTCCTTAACGTTTTCGCCAACGGTCACTTTAACGTCGATAGAACAAAACAAGAAACGTACCGAATTTAAGAGGGGTAATGTCGTGAGGTGCGGAGACAGTAGACTAACGCATTGGGCGATTGACGACTCGGATCGTCGACCATGGTCAGGTCCGAATTTCTTCTAGCGGCCCGGGTTAGGAGTCTCAGGAGGACTCCAAATTCGGCCATCGGATTTACTCAGCCTGTACTGCACAACGGCCAATGATGAGCTTCGCTTTAGTGATCCTGCCCGCATTTGAATTAGGGCTTCCGGTCACCGGTGGTCCGGTCACCGATGCCCACTGGTGGCGAATCGTCTTACACGCGTTTTGTGGGCGCGGAGATGCGGGGCCCAGTCTCGCGTTTACTTTCCCCAGAATCATCCCCACGGGGTAAACAAGGGGGAATATATATGACTGCCGTTGCGGTACCTCTCGAAGCTATAATTTATTCATCCATAAGCAATTCGTCCATCACCGGACGTCATACCCTTGCTGCTCATATCAACATGTCTAACACAGACGCCAGCGCGCCGGCGCACGTTGAATCCACCCCGGGCATCGAAAAGCGCCCTGATGCTGGAGGGGATGACGGCCTCGCCTTCGTCCTCGAGAATGGACAAGACACGTGGACTGAGGAGGAGGAGAAGCGAGTGGTGCGCAAGATCGACTTGATGGTATTGCCCATGGTATGTATCGTCACCGCTGAGACTTGCTCTGCCCGTCTCCCCCTCAGTCAATTTTTTGACCCTGGCGGCTAACCCGTACACTGTTGACGTGATAGATGTTCGTGGCAGCACTCTTCTTGTATGCCGATGCGCAGGCGTACGGTACCGCCGCTATCTTCGGTTTGATTCAAGACTTGGGTCTGTATACAATTTCAGTTGTGGATGGTGCTGTAGTGGTAGATATCTCACGGTATTCTATGGCGGCTGGTATTTACTTTCTCGGCGCAGTCGCTGTAAGTAAAAACATCCCGTTGTTTCTCTCTCGTCTCCTCGCCTACAACTGCACTCCTGCGTGAAATGCGTTGCTAAACCGCTTTCCTTGCAGGGCACCTATCCGCTTCTCTTACTGGCTCAACGATTGCCGGTCGGTAAATTCCTTGGCGGGTTTATGGTTTTTATTGGCACCCTGGCCCTTATCACTATTACCTGCCACAATTATGCGGGAATTCTCGTGTTGCGGTAAGTAGTCAAATCTTTTTTGTGATTTTGTATACCGTGGCTCACGTGCGCTTCGTTGTCAATAGATTCGTCTTCGGGTTCCAGTCAATTTTGACACCTCTCTGTATCATTATCACAGCCATGTGGTAAGTTTCTCCAGGCCGTGCAGGTGGCCCAATCCAGCTCACCAACCCTAATTCAAAATTGCAGGTGGAAGACCTCTGAGCAACCTCTACGCGCCGGTGTCTGGTCTGCAGGCGCCGCAATCGGCAACTTGTCCGGACAAGCTATCGACCTGGGAGCTGTTCACATTGGCGGTGCGTACGCCGCCAGCCCGTGGAAGTGGCTGTATGTCGTCCTTGGCTCCATTGCCCTTGGGCTCGGCGTTGTTGTCATTGCCATTTTTCCCGCCGGCCCCACGAAATGCTGGTTCCTCAACGACAGAGAACGTTTAATCGCGGTCAACAGGCTGCTAGCCAACAACACTGGTATTCACACAAAGGAAGTTAAGCGGGAGCAGATCTTCGAGGTTTTCAGGGATCCGCAGACCTATTGCCTGTCCATCTTCAACTTTGTCTTCTCATTTGCCAACAGCGCTCTTGGATCGTGAGTCCCCCTTATTCTAGTTCCATTGAGAACTTCCAATAGTTGTGCAGCGGGCTGATCCATCCTCGCCCATTCACAGTTTCGGTGGCCTTCTCACGACTTCGTTTGGCTATACTAATGTCCAAGCCTTGGAGCTTTTAATGCCGGCATCCGCCGTTGCCATTGTCTCTATTGCTATCTCAGCGTATGTCTTAAATGCTTGGGGGGGGGGGGGGGGGGGGGGGGGGGGGGGGGGGGGGGGGGGGGGGGGGGGGGGGGGGGGGGGGGGGGGGG
>WNYD01000279.1:0-27715 GCA_021396205.1 Sporothrix brunneoviolacea
AGGAGGTCGCGTGATGGCTGCCGTCTTTGCCCGTGGCCGCCGGCAGCGCGGGCAGCCCGTCGAGCGCGCCGACGATCGCCGCCAGCTGGCACGCCACCAGCACGAGCACGCGGAACGTCGGCGCCAGCGTCGTGCGCTGGGCGACCTGGAGGATGGTCCGGACGGCCTCGCGGCGGCGGCTGGCCACGGCGCTGTCGTGGGCCATCTTTTCGTCTCTCCGCCTGTCGTCCCTGGCCGCCGACGACACGACGATGCGCGCCAGCAGGTCGAGGCAGAGGATCAGCACGCTGTGGTAGAGGTAGTAGACGTCGACCCAGGCGACGCCGTCGAGCAGGCCGTTCTCGGCCAGCTGGCGCAGGTACTCGATGGCGCGCTCGGCGGCGCCGAGGCAGGTGTCGGCGAGGTCGTCGGCGGCGGCGGTCGACGCCGTCGTTATCATCGTCAGCGGCGACGGCTTGTCCGACTGCGCCGTCGTCGTCGTCGCCGCCTGCGCCTGCAGGCGGCACCGCTCCGCCCGGTCCAGGACGTACTGCCGCGTGGCGAGCGACCGCGCGTACTGGTACTGCACGTGCAGCATCAGCACGGCGCGGCGGTGCGACAGCACCATGGACCGCCAGCCGGGCTGCAGGTGCGCGGGCAGGGCGGCGCGCCAGGCGTCGAGCTCGGCGAGCAGCTGGCGGGCGGTGGCGACGGGGTCGGTGCCAGGAGCACTGTAGGCGTAGGCCCCCGGCGCGGGGAACACCAGCTGCTTGATGCGCCACGTGATGCGGATCAGGCGCAGCAGGTTGGCCGCGTGGCCCTGCGGCAGGTCGGC
Organism: Sporothrix brunneoviolacea; assembly: GCA_021396205.1. Classification (NCBI taxonomy): domain Eukaryota; kingdom Fungi; phylum Ascomycota; class Sordariomycetes; order Ophiostomatales; family Ophiostomataceae; genus Sporothrix; species Sporothrix brunneoviolacea. Next base: position 815 of record WNYD01000279.1, read on the forward strand.
CGACGGGGTGTCGTCGGTGGGGCCGGCGACGGCGATCTCGGCCTCGTCGAGCGCCGAGGGGCGGCCCAGCATGATGCACAGGCTGCGCTCGAACGAGTAGAGCGTCCACCAGACGCGCCGGCGCGCGCTGCGGTCGTTCTGCTCGGGGGTGGTTGTCACTGCTGTTGCGGAAGTAGAAGCGGTAGACGCAGCGGCGGCGCGGGACACGAGCGACCCCCCGCCGGGCGGCCCCCCTCCGGTGCTGCCGCTGCCCTCCTGCTCGGGGGGGCCCACCATCGTCACCGGAATGGCCAAGCCGTCGCGGTGCATGCCGAGGGCGACGGCCATGCGCGAGGCGCAGCCCAGAAACGTCCAGGCGGCGTTGCGCTGGCCCGCGTTGTGCTCGTAGAGCTGCAGCAGCAGCAGGGCCTGGACGTTGGCGAGGTTGGTCGTGCCCGCGAGGCGGCTGAGCGAGGAGCGCACGAGGTTCAGGTAGCGGCGCTGCAGGCCGGCGGAGGCGCGGCGGGCGCGGTCGTGGCCCTCGAGGGCCTGGGCGCCGAACGCGAAGACCATGGCGAGGCAGCAGTTCCAGCCGTAGTCGTCGCTGGCGGCGGCCGTGCGGCCCTGGGGAGGGGCCGACGGAGACTGCTGGGGCTGCGGAGGCTGCTGAGATTGCGGAGGCTGCTGCGCGGGCGGCGTGGCCTGCGGCGTGGCCTGCGGCGTGGCCTGCTGCCACAGCGCCTCGTACCGCAGCTGGAAGGACCCCTGGTTGAAGAGCGGGTAGTTGGGGTGGATGCGGTCGAAGAAGACGCGCACGAAGATGTCGGCGGTCTCGCGCGGCGGCAGGAACGTGGCGGCGGAGGCGGCGTCGTCCTGCTCGGAGCCGCGCGACCGGCGGCTGCTGTTGGCCGGCGAGGGCGCCGACAGGGCGCCACCGCCGCCGGCAGTCGACTGGGGCGTGAAGTGGCGTGTGGGCAGGGTCTGCTGCGAGAGAGAGTGAGGCGGAGGAGGAGGGTGGGCGTGAGGCAGAAATTGGAGCTCGGGGCTGTGGACCGACGACCCCTTGTCCTCGCGCACGACGCCGTCCATGGCATCGTGGTCGCCCTCTCCCCTGTCCTCCTCGCCGTCCTCGTCCTCGTCGTCTTCCTCGTCGTCCTCGTCCTCGTCCTCGTCATCCTCCTCCTCCTCGTTGCTGCCCGAGTCCTGCACCTCGAGGGCTTTGCTCACCTTGAGCCCGACAAACTCGTCGCGGATCGACGCGGCCTGCGGATCGGCGTGCTGCGACGACGACGACGCCTCGCCGGCGACGCTCGAGCTCGGCCCGCCGCCGCTGCCATCGCCAGGACTCGCCACGCTGCCCGCGTCGCTTGCAACCCCCGCCGCACCACCGCTGAGGCTGCCGCCGATGTTGTCGCCGCACTGCGCCACCAGCGCGCGGATCGACGTGACAAACCGGAACGAGCTCGAGGGCCCGACGTAGTGCGCGACGCCCTGCGGCGTGGGGATGAGCTTCTCGTCGACGGACGGCGTCGTCGGCAGGCTGTGCTGGTGCTGGAGCTGGTGGTGGAGCGGCGTGGGCGGGACGCTGCTTCCGGACGCCGAGGTCGCCATGGGCGACGCCAGCGGCGCCGGCACGATCGTGGGGAGAGGGGGGCCTGTCGAGGAGGAGGGCCCTGCTGCTGCGGCGGCGGCCGGCCCCGCCGCAAAGATCTCGCTCGCCGGCGACATGTCCTCGCGCGGCGGCATCGGGATCCCGCGGTCGGCCGCCGCGCGGTAGAGCGCGTCGATGTCGAGCGCGGGCGCGTGGGTGGAGGGCGTCTCGGGCGCGTCGGGTGCGTCGGCCATGGTGTCCTCGGAGTCGCCGCCGCCGCCGCCGCCGCCCTCCTTGGCGCTGCCGTCGGCCGTCTCGTCCTGGAGGAGCCCCCGGACCAGCGCCTCCAGGGCCCGGTACCGCAGGCTCAGCGACTCGACGCTGCCGTAGACGCGCTGCTTGCGCGGCAGCGTGGACAGGCACGGGATGCGGTTGCCGATGCAGTTGCTGCAGGGGTCGCGCGGCGACGCGCGCATGCACTTGGCGCGGCGCTGCTTGCAGTGGTCGCAGCTGACGGCGGCGCGGCGGCGCTGGTGGTCGGGGACGCGCTTGGCGCGGGCGGTGGCGGCAGCAGGGGCGGGCCGCGGGGGGAAGGCCGCGGCCGTCGAAGGGGTTGTCGCCGGGCCGCCCTGCTGGCTGTGCTGGCCGGCGTGGCCAGCAGCCTGGGCGGACGACATGGGGGACGGACCTTTTTTCAGCTCACCGCGCAGAGCAACACTCGGCGCACACTACTCCGTAGAGCTTCGAAAAGCTCGAAGCTCACAAAAGCTCAGCTCACCGCACCCTCAGCACCGCGCCGTGTGGGGGTGGGCAGGTGGAGAATGGGGTGGGAGAAACGGGGGAACAAAGAGAGGGGAAATAGAGAAAGGGTGGGAATAAGGCAGCCAAGAGGAGTGGAACGATGGGAGAGCGCAGAGAGCATCGCATAGGGGGGGCGCGGGAGAGAGTGTGGGAACAGAGGCTGAGAAAAAAGGAGTCTAGGAAGAATCGACGCGCGGATGGACAGAGGCAGAGTTAAATGGGGGGGAGATGAGGAGAGACCACAGAGGGGGCTGCGACGGAAGAGAACTAGAACGATGGGATGGCATTCCGCCGAGAGAAACAAGGCGCCGATTCGGGAGCTGCGATTGCTCCGTAGGGGGTCTGGGGCAGTGGCTAGCACGCTGCCGTGGTGCTGGACCTTGCCAAGGCGGGAGGAGAGTGGTAGTGTCTGGAGTGGCTGTACTTTGCTCCATGGAAAGTACCGGGAGTGGTGTTCGGGATTCTTTTCGGGATTCTTTTTCGTTTCTATTTCCCGTCTAGTCCACCCCCCCCGGTCTTGTGCTACGATCCCGTTATGCCCCGATTATACGACGGCAAACGACTATAAGAGGTTCGCGTCAATTATGAATCTTTGCCGAGATGGCGATGGGCAAGAATCGCATGAAAGCAGAGGCGAAAGCGAGAAGAAAGGGGAAAGACGGAAGAAACGCGGTAACAAAGAATCCTGTCAGCAGAAGTCGCCGGGCGCAGCGCCAGCGGCGACTCCTCGGCATAGCGTGGAAAAGGGGCAGTGGTCCACCGGTCCAGGCTGTCCGTCCTTGGGGTCTGAGAGCCAATTTGGGGGCCAAAAGCAAGCAGCAGGAAGCATGTCACTGGCAAGTATCCGAGGTGCTTGCGCCCGTTGATTGTCGATACACAGGCTCGACTCGCGACGCGCGACCCTCGAAACGGCGCGGCCGAGAGCGGCATGTCCCGTCTCGATTGCGTTTTCTTTTTCTATTATTGTCAACGGCGAAATCCTCGCACGAGAATGGTCCAGTCCGCACAGCGTCACGTTGAGAAGAGATGGTTGCAGGGGTGCAGGGGTGCACTTCTGGAATACAACGTGAGGCAGACGAGTCGCAGACAACTGCGGCAGACGGCACATTGGGGGTGGAGACCCTTAGCGGATTGAACGTCGTTGCACCAGGCCTGTAACGTCACTGCAGGGAATTGGGGGGATTAATTGTCATGCTTCCCGCTACCAAGAGGCCGCGACATGTTGATATCTGGGGGACACAAGTCCGTGGATCAATTCCAAGGGATATGCCTACGTTAATAAGAAGAAGGACAAAAGAGAGACAAAAGCAGAAACAGAAATAGGCGCAAAATATAGGAAACAAATAAAGAAAATAGCGTTAACTAAAAGACAGCAAAAGAGAAGAAAATACATAGAAATAATCCGTAGAACAAAGAAAGAACAAGGCCAGGGTCTTGCTTACAGCACACCTGCGACGAAAAGCATTCGCACATTAAGCAACCATTTCGTAGTTGCGGCTGTATCTTCCATTCTGTGATATTTCCCTCGCCGTCCTCCCCCCCAGACTGGATCCTCCATGAAACTACCTACTCCTGAAACCACGGCCGGGACAGCAGCTCGCCGGCTGTCGGCCGCTTCGCCGGATCGTACTCGAACATCTCCCGCAGCAGCGCCAAGATCTGCGCGGCCTCCGCGTCGTCAATGTCGGTCGGTCCGTCCTTGGCAAACCGCTCTTCCAGTGTAGCGTCTGGCCGCTCCGTGGCGTCTTCGTGTATTTCGCGCTCGTTGATGTTCCAGGGCTGCCTGCCGCGGATCCGCTCGCCGCCGGGCCCAAAGTAGCGGCTGTGCCGCGGCCAGAGGGCGCGCATGTCGTCGGGCAGCGGGCCGAGCGTCTCGGTGAGCTGGATCAGGTGGCTGTCGTCGGCGTCGTCGTCGTCGACGAAGGCGAGGTCGACCAGGGGCGCGGCGCCGGTGAGTAGGGCGTACGCGACGGTCGCGAGGGTCCAGATGTCGAGGGGCGGGCCGACGGCGCGGTCGTGCTGGAGGATGAGCTCGGGCGCGCGGCAGCTGCGGGAAACGCGGATGGACGCGGCCGGCGGCGAAGCGTCGGCAAAGAAGGCCTCGCACAGGTCGTTCACCGTGAGGACCTGCTCGTGGGGCGGCAGGACGAGATCGCCGTTGAGCGGGCCCGGGCACCAGACACAGCCGGGCGTCGAGCAGTCCGGGTCGCCGTCGTGGCCCTCAGCCGCGCATAGACTGCCGAATTCGGCCAGGTCGCGCACGGCCATCCGCATGTTGCCCTGGAGCATGCTGCCGTGCACGACGCCGTGGCGGTGCAGAAAGCGCAAGCCGCAGAGCGCGTCTCGGACGACGCACCAGATCAGCGGTGTCGAGAGCGGGCGCCGCTCCAGCGGATCGGAGCCGAAGCCGAACGGCGGAAGCTCGAGGAGACGTGTCCCCAGGCCGGGTCCCATGGGCCGGAAGGCCAGGCAGAGGTCGCGGCCGCTGGGCCCGATGAGCTCAAACGTGTACGACGGCAGGAGGACGAAGCGCGCGTGGGGGTCCTCCGGGGCGTGCGCGGCGAGACGGCCCGCGACGTTCACCTCGCGGGACGTGCCCCTGCCGGCCCCGTAGATCTTGAGGGCGACGTACGCGCCGTTATTCTTGCTCATGTCCTCCACCAGCCAGACCATCGAAAACGCGCCAAAGCCTAGGTTGCGGAGCACGCGGTAGTGGTCAGCCAGCACGTCGCCCCAGGCGACCGGGTAAGGGCCGGTCGAGTGGTGTCTTTCCATGTACTCGCTGTGCGAGAGCATCACATACCTTGACTTCCGGGGCACCGGCGGCCGCGTAGGCCGCGTGCGCCATCCAGACGTTGTGCGGGACGATCTGGGCATTGTGCTGTTCGGGGTGTTGTTTGAGGTTTCTGTCTTGAAGAAGATGGGAAGCTCGAAGTAGATGGGACACCGAAAGCCGATGGGATGTTCTTTGGAGAGATGGGGTGCTGTTTTGACGATGATGCGGCTGTGGGTGGTGAGGCTGTAATTTCTCGATTTATAAAGGATGAGTATAAGGTTCTCGAAACCAGTTATTCAGCAAGGTTCAACAAGGTTCAAAGAGAACGTGAGAGAGATCGAAAGAGACACGACAACATAACAGGAGCGCAATTGGCGATCCCTTCGCCACTGTTGACATTCACGGCTCTGCGAAGCCAGACGTGACCAGATGAGGCCAACCTAGCTATGGGCTGCGTCTCAGCTTGCCTATTTTCAAGCGGACGACAAGTCATGACAACGTTTCGATGCCTCACGATGCAGTCGACTGGGGACATCGCCGGCTGCATCCGGGCCTCGTTTCTCGACTCATTTGTTGGTTCGCTTGCAATTTTGGGTCCGACAACTTGATGCCAGCCTTGTCTGATGTATGACAGGCCTGTGTCAAGGCTGTCATCGCATTGGCAGCTGTCAAGGGTCTATGCCGTGGCGGCCTATGCAGCACCTACTGCGGGTTTTCAACCCCTCGCACAAGCAGCACAAACAGCACAACCAGCTGTGCGCATACATCTTCCCCTGCGCGTGCCCCGCCACTGCACTCTGCCACCCACAGCCGCGCTTCTTACACTTGCGCATCCTCTGCAACGCGGCACCATGTCCGGCCCGCCAACGCCGCCGTCGGCGATGCCGCCGCTCGAGGAGTCCCGGTTCAAGCCCATGGGCACGGCCTGCGAAGCCGTGGACAAATACCACCCGGGCGGCTTCCACCCGGTCGACCTCGGCGACGGGCTGCTCGGCCGCTACCGCGTGCTGCGCAAGCTGGGCTACGGCTCCTTTTCCACCGTCTGGCTGGCGGTCGACAGTCGACCTCCTGTAGGTCGATCAACTACATCCCCGTACGTTGCTCTTAAAATCTACGGTGCTGGTGTCGATTCGTCCCGCGAGCTGGCGATCGTAGACCGCCTCGCCACGGACGCCCAGACTGATCCCGACGCGCGCTTCATCCTCGCGCCGGAGCAGACGTTTATGCTCGACGGGCCCAACGGCCGCCACGTGTGCTTAGGCTACCGGCCTATGGGGCCCAGCCTAGCTGATATTCTCAATGCGCCGGTCATTAATTACCGTCGCGGTCAGCCGCGACCGCGCCGGATCTCGACGGCGCTGATCCGGCGCTACCTGCGGAACATCCTCTGCGGCCTGCGCTTTCTGCACCGCCGCGGCGTCGTGCACGGCGACCTTCAGCAGGGCAATGTGCTGCTGGCCTTGGGCGACCTGGCCGCCGCCGACCCGAGCACGCTCGAGCAGAAGAACGACAAGAACTTCCGCCAGGATCCGGTCGTGCGTCGCGACGGCGCCGCGGATCGATGGGCCCCCAAGTACCTGGTGGCGCCGCGGCCGCTTACCGACGCTGCCGCTGCCGTTCCGCTCGAGAAGCAGGCCGTCACCGTGGCGGACCTAGGCGGGGCCTTCTTTGCCGACGCGCCGCCCGCGTCGATCGTGACGCCGGCGGGGTTCCGCGCGCCCGAGCTCATTTTTCACGGCCGCGCCGGCACGCCCATAGACGTCTGGAGTTTCGGCTGCTTTATGTTCGCCCTGCTGACTAACACGGCGCTCTTTGACCTCTTCCTCGTCGGCCCCCGAAAGGACGTCGTCGACGACACCCACCTGATCCAGCTCGCCGAGACCATCGGCCCGCTGCCCGACAGCCTGCGCGCCCAGTGGCCGCGCTACGGCGTGTACTTTGGGCCCGGCGGCGAGCGGCTCGACGCCGACCCCGAGCAGTCTGACGACCCCAGCGAAGACGGTCTGCCGGTAGAGCCGTGGCCTTCTCTGGAAGAAAAGTTTGCCGCAGGCAAGGCGAGCGATGTCGGCGACGCGGAGGCCGCGCAGATCGTGGCGCTGATGCGGGACATCTTCCAGTACGATCCGGCGAAGAGGCCGACGGCCGACGAGCTGCTGGCCCGGCCGTGGTTCCAGGGGTAGCTCTGTGGAGGCTGGGCAATCATCGGCAGTCATCCTTGTTCCGGGGGTTCTCCTTTGTATTGTTAAAGAACGAGTGCGGCTTTAGTTTGCACTGTATTGTGTGGTTTAGACTGGACTTGGCCAGGCCAGGCTGGATAGATACAAGAATTGCTGCTGATAAGAACATAAATGCCGCTGTACGGAGTACAAAACATTATGCTGAATCTACGTTTTTGTACGTTTTTTCTAAGAAAATAATAGCATAGAAATCGTATTTTTATTCGTGCAGGTTGAAATTATGTTGTGACGGAAATCATTTATGCAGTTGCACCTCTTTGATATTCTCCACCCAAGAACTGTACACCAAGCGCGCAATCACCTACTCGTCCGTGGTCGCCCAGGCAGCCAACGAACTGCTGTCGTACTTGTTCCAGCGTGGTTCTGTCTAGACCGAGTCTTATATGGAGGTGCTTGGCACACTAATATGGCTGTTGGTAGCGAGATGAAGACACATCTCTCATCGGGTCATATAGCCCGCTAGAGCAAAGAGTACGGCAGTGGCTGATATTTCGATAAGGAGGGAATTGCCGACAGCATCTAGGAAAGAACAGGCGCGTGCTCAAGATACGACAGACGAGGATATAAAGCCGCATCTTACGGAGTAATTACTCAGATCGTACGAATACTTTCAGCAGCATGCCCTTCTTGGACGGCACGGATCGAATGCAAAAATGGACTGTCTCTTCCACACTGGCGGACGGGTATGCAGAGCTAGTTCCCGTCGAGTGTCTGATCGCACAGCGCCTGGGCAGTGGGCAACGGGCAATCAGTCGTTGGCCATGTCGGCATGATACGTTGGCTGATGCAACTGATACTGAGAGATACGACATCCTAGGATGCAGGAGAGAGCGCGGGCTTCATTGGCCAGGCGAGCTGGTTTCCGTATCTATGAGCAGAAAACGCGAACGGAGTACGAGCACGAGCACGGCATGCCCTTCTTCGATCGCCAATAAAGATAATAGGATCGGCCTCCCTGCTGAAGTCCTTCCCCTTTCATAGCCATTTCTCGACGATCGTTGCTTTTTTCTATATCCTCCCGCGCCTGCATGGCTGCATGCCGTCGCATCAGGCTGCGGGAAGGGTCGAGGTGATGGTGGTGCAGTGGGTGGTGCGGTGGGTACTATGTACAGGTAGTGCAGGGTCGTCGTGCAGCGGCTCCATGCGGGAGGACCAGCCTGGGCGTCGTCCGAGTGGTCGGCCGGGTGTCCACTGGTCCTCCGCTTGTCCACCGAAGTGGGTTGCGTGTTCTGCGTGTTCTACGTCTTCTTGTTTCTTCTGTCGTTTCCTCCGTTTCTTTTCCAGAGCCACCTTCTGGACTTGTCGCCGCTGTCCCCCCCCCCTTTTGGGCGCTCGCAGCTGGCTCGGGCGTCCAATTTCGTTAGACCGGGAACTGACCGCGACCCCCCCAACGCATCGAGACGAATAGGGGCTAGTGGCTGCTCATCTGGTCAATCCACTCTCCTTCTTCCCCCCCCTTTCGTTGCGGAGCCATCGTTCCAACGACTCACCAGCAGCCCAGGGCCAGTCGCCCCGGCGAAACTCCGGGGTGGTATTCTTGTCCTGTACTTGTAGTTGTATGGCGGAGTCGGAGTCGTAATTAATCATTAATCGCAGCCTTTCCTGCCCATTCTTCGATGGACGCGAAGACGTGTTCAGTCCAAATGGACAATTCCTTGTCCTCCGCCCGAAAAGGGCAAAGGCCGCGGCATGTCCTCTGCCCACGCTTTGCTTGTGTTTCTGCTCATCTGCTTCTGTGCTCCTTGTTATTGTCGGCTTGCAGACAAGCGTACTGTACTCGTAAGCCCTAGACATAAAGAAACAAAAAGCCGTCCAGAGCACGGGGATCAGCTAATAGTCTAGTGCCGTTTTCTGCCTCGTTTTCGTGCTGACCCCCATCTTTATTCCTCTTCTCTCTCTCTTTCTCTCTGCATCGGTTTCTCCCCATTCCCCATTTTCCCCCGTCTCTCTTTTCGTGTCTCCGTCTCTCTTCGACCACGGCGGATCGCCTCGGGCACAGACAGCGTCTCCTTTTGCGTCTCCTCTTGCGACCGGCGTCCAATACTCCCCCTTTTCTCTGGTCATCCGCACGGGCTGTCCATTCCTTACCACGTCGACCCGCTGTATCCTGCCGCCCGGCAGCCCTGCCGTGCATGAAAGAACAACGGTGCCAGCAACCTGGTTGTCCCTTCTTTTCATTTTCTCCCGTCATTCCCTCATCTTAGACACCCCCTACCCACCCCCTGTCCTGCGACCACCCCCTCCCCCCCCCCTATACTTCGATGCACGGCTGCGTCCAGAAGCCATAGCGGGTCTGGCACAGCTGTCCTAGCTGTCTTCCCCCCTGGTCTTCTATTTCGCGCCTGTTTCTTGTTTCTCTTCGCGTCGGCCCCCCTTCTCCTCCTCGTGTGGGCTTCTCCTCTCCTCCGCCTGCGCTCTCTCTAGTGCAAATGCGCTACCCGAGTCCAGCGCTAGATTTCCTAGAACCTAGAGCCCATCCCATCCGGGGTCTGGGGAAAACGAGAGGCGCCAGAAGCAACCGGAGGACCAAAAAATAGTTCAACGGACTGACTACCCTACAACTACCACAAGAGGGGGACCGCGTTCGAACGTTTATTATCATGGGTCGTCCCCAGGCTTCTGTTCCTCGTGGTCGTCGTTGACGCATTTCTGCTGGCTTGTCCACTTCTCGTGCTCCTCTGCATTTCCTTTCCTTTTCTATACCCCCCTACCTCGTTGTTTTTCTCGTCTTCAGCTCTCCCTCTGTCGCCCCTCAGGCTGGTCTCGCCTCCCCAGGCGTGTTGTGCTGTTCTGACGTATAAGTCGACTGCTTCCTCCCTTCTCATCTCCTTACCACACCTTATCCTATACTCTTCTCATCACCCTCACACGAACTCCCTCCTCCTCCCACAATGTCCGACAAGATGCAGCCAAGCACGCCAGACAATGGCAGCAACTCCCACGTCGAGGAGGGCAACGAGAAGCCGGTTGACGGCCCGGGTCCCAAGCTCGATCCCCACGGCTATCCGCTGGTGCCGCAGCCGTCCGATTTCAAGGACGATCCTCTGGTGCGTCTCTGCCGCTTTCGTGTGATGATTTCAAGAGTTCCTGGCCCGCTGACCACCCGACCCAGAACTGGCCCCGCTGGATGAAGTGGACGGTCCTGCTGCAGGTCAGCTTCATGGCCCTGCTCGGCCCCTTCAACGCCGCCGTGCCCAACCCCAGCCTCGCCCTGCTCAGCAAGGCCTTTGACCGCCCCGTCGAGATCGTCACCTACAGCACCACCACCTCCATCATCACCGGCGGCCTCTCGCCCTTCCTGTGGGTGCCCCTGTCCAACGTGCTGGGCCGCCGCCCCATGTGCCTCATCACGCAGATCATCACCGTCGTCACGCACGTCGCCACCGCCCGCACCTCCACCTTTGCGCAGCTCGTCGGCGTGCGCGCCGTCAACGGCATCGGCTTCGGCGGCATGATGGCCCTCGGCACGCCCGTGCTCAACGACATGTTCTTCATGCACGAGCGCGGCGAGAAGATGGGCGTCTACACCATCTTCGTCACCAACGGCGCCCACGTCGCCGTGCTCTGCGGCGGCTTCCTCGGCCAGTACGCCGGCTGGCGCTGGGACTTCTACATGCCCGCCATCGTCACGGGCGTGTCGTTCCTCGTCGCCCTCTTCTTCCTGCCCGAGACGCTCTTCTCGCGCGGGCCCCACTTCCTCGCCGAGCGCACCCACGAGCGGTCGTACCTCGAGATGCTCTTCAAGTTCGGCGGCAACCTGATCCCGCAGCGGCGCCTGCGCGGCCAGGACTTCCTCACGTCCTTCTACATGCTGCAGTACCCGTCCATCTCGCTGCCCTTCTGGTTCTACACCCTGAGCTGGACCTTCATCAACATCCTGCCCGCCATCAGCATGGCCAAGATCTACGGCGCCAAGTACCACTTCGCCAGCGGCACCATCGGCCTCTGCACGGGCATCCCGCTCATCATCGGCTGCCTCATCGGCGAGCTGTCCGGCGGCAAGCTGTCCGACGTCATCGTCTACCGCCTCGCCAGGAAGCACGGCGGCCGGGCCAAGCCCGAGCACCGCCTGTACCTGACGTGCCTGTCCGGCATCCTGGGCCCCGTCGGCATGATCGTGTTCGGCGTGTGCCTGCAGAAGGACACGGGCTACATCGCGCCGCTCGTGGGCCTGTCCATCGGCGTCGTGGGCCTGCAGATCACGTCGACCTGCCTCTACGCCTACATGTCCGACTGCTACCGCCCGCAGACGCCCGAGTCCGCCGTCCTGATGAACCTGGGCCGCGGCCTCTCCTTCGTCGTCGGCTTCTGGTGGTCGCCCATGGTGGCCAAGATCGGCTACGCGTGGACGTGGTCGTCGCAGGCGCTGATCCTGCTGTTCTTCTGGCTGCCGATCCTCGCGCTCATGATCTGGGGCGAGCGGTGGCGGCTGCAGCGGGGCGAGCCCAAGTTCCACCAGTACTCCTGAGGGGGACAGACTACGGAGCTGGGGCAAAGGGAAACGGTGTGAAGGGAATTCAGTTGAAAGGGGGGAACGTTGGAAACCTAACCAAAAACTTTTTTTTTTTTTTACTTCCCAAAGGATAAGACTGTTGAAGGGGGGGACCTCATCTACGAGGTTTAGCCTTCATTTTCCTCTCTAATTATTCTGGCGTCCCTCGAAGGATGAGTCTCGGGGGAAGAGGCCTTCTTTCCGAGGAGCGCATTTCTGCTTGTCTTTCTGTTTTTTGCATTTCAGGTTTTTCTACACTACGAGCGAGCATTTGTGGATAGGACCAACATTCTCAAAGCTGCAATTTTATTCCATTCATTATCTTCCAGCAAAGGACTCAATACTGCTTTTGTGATGTTGTAATGTTGTGATACTTTCAGAAGGCAGACTCCAAATTCACGATCTTGCCAACACGGCATAACCGTCAGCAGACAAACTGCCGTCAGAGGCACCTCCGCGTTTTTTTTCTCAACCCTGTGACAGTCGTCAGATTCTAAAAAAGAGACGAGAAAAAAATGGACACAGTCTACATTAGCCTCACCTCTGCACACTAGCCCGCGGTGCTTTCCCCAGACTACGGCCCAAACGAGTTAGCAAAGAGGCGACAGCCACCGGGCAGTCCCCGGGGACAGCTTGCGGGGCGGGTGTGTCGACGACGAAGTGCTTCGTATGCAACGGGGCATGGAGTCCATGGGCGCTCGTGTATTTCGCCAAGCTCCACTATGACGAATAACACGGAAGACCTCCGCTGCGGCGAGACTGCATGGCTTTTCCTGTCCGCGGCTTTCTACGGGGCTGCGACAGTCCGCTGTTCTAACCGTGTGCATTTTCAATATTCCATGTGACGGTTATTTTGTCACCCATGCCAGCACGACCTGCTGTCTTTCTGTTTGGATCTGGCCGGCTGGTCGAGATCCATGTTCCCACAGCCTGCATGTCGTCCCGGGCGTCTGGATTTTCCACGTGGTGCGTCCCGATGGAGAGAAAGCCGCAGCCATGCAATGCACATCATGCAACGCTCTGGGACGAGCAGAAACCCGTATCTTGCAGGTACACGGTGACTGCAGCAGCCGTTCCGGGTGGCTGGTTCCGTCACTTTTGTTTACCGTATCAAGCAGGGACAGACAGGGGGGGGCATGCATCTGACCGTCACAAAATACATCACAAAATACAAGCAGCCTGCATGGGGCAGTATTACACATCGTAAAATTCGAATGCTTAGAAAAATAAAATCTATCAAGTTCATGCTCTCTATCGACCTTCGTTCCGACCCGACCCCCTATGCCTTCACCGTCACGGACGGCGTCGGGATGGCCGACACCGACGCCGTGCCCACCGCGACCGTGGCCGCCTCGACGCCGCCGCCGGCCCGCGCCTGGGCCAGCGCCGCGTCCAGCACGGCGAACGCGTTGTAGCCGAACAGCTCGTCCAGGAACTCCTTGCGCGACCGGATGTTGATGTGGTTCACGCGGATGCCCGGGTTCGCCAGCATCCACGCGTCGCGCGCCTGCTGCTCGGGGCCGTCGTCCATCTGCGTGAAGTAGCGGCTCGTGATGGACGCCTCGGCGACGCGGGCGGCGCGCTTGATGCGCAGCGCCTCGTACAGCTTGAGGGCCTGCGGCAGCGCCTCGACCGTGCCGAAGTCGGGCTGCGCCAGGATGCCGCCCAGCACGGCCGCGTCCTCGATGCCCATGGCGGCGCCCTGGGCCAGGTAGGGGGTCATGGCGTGGGCGGCGTCGCCGATGAGCACGAGCTTGTTGGCGGCGTGGGCCCAGTTCGGGATCTCGTGGTGCGTGAACAGGCGCCACTCGAGCACCTCGTCGACGTGCGCCAGCATGGCGTCGAGGCGCGGGTCCCAGTCCTTGAAGCGCGCGCGCACCTCGGCGTTGGTGCCGATCTTGGTGTTGACGCCGTCCTCCATGTTGGCGTCGCACGTGAACACGAAGTTGATGAGGGGCTCGTTGATGCCCTCGAGCAGGTACGACAGGATGGTGGCGTGCGGGCCGATCCAGTGGTTGTTGCGCGGCACCGTGATGATCTCCTCGAGCTGCGGGATGCCGGCCAGCTTGCGCGTCGGCAGCGTCACGCGGTAGACCATCTGGCCCGTCGGGTTGGGCGGGCTCTTGTGGCCCAGCACGATCTCGCGGCAGATGGAGTGCAGGCCGTCCGAGGCCACGACGAGGTCCGCCGTGTAGCGGACGCCCGCCTTGGTGGTCAGCGCCGGCACCTCGGGCTCGACCCCGGCGACGCGGCTGTCGAGCAGCACCGCGATGCCGACCTCCTCGGCGCGCGCCATCAGGCCGCGGTGCAGGTCGGCGCGGTGGATGTGCCAGTAGGGGCTGTCGTACTCGTCGAGCGCGGGCGCCTTGAGCGGGCACTCGACCAGCATCTCGCCGTCCTGCCAGCGCATCATGCGCAGGTCGACGGGCTCGGTGCAGTACTTCTCGATGTGCTTGTCGACGCCGAGCTTGCGCAGGATGCGCGACGAGTTGGACGAGACCTGGATGCCGGCGCCGATGTACGTGATCTGGGGCGCGCTCTCGAGCACGGTGACCTTGTGGCCGGCCTGCTGCAGGGCGATGGCCACAGTGAGGCCGGCGAGGCCGGCACCGATGACGATGATTTCCTGGGAGTGGGGAAGTTAGCCGGGGGGGGACGCAATGTCGCAATCGGAAGAGGAGCGCATACCATGGTGAAGATGAGGCGAGACGAGGTGGATGCCGATGTGAAACGAGAGACGAGAGATGAGAGACGAGAATGACGAAAATCGCAATCCCAGACGCGGGCCCGATGAGGTCTTTAATATCTGCCGACGCCACTGTCTGGAGCTCGCTCTGCCCGATGTTTCCGTGCTGCTCGTTCCATCTTCCGTCCGCCATCGTGCCACCCCACACAGGGCTGCCAGCGCAGATACGGACAGCGACGACACAGGCGAAGCTCGGCCGTCGGCACCAGTAAAAAAAGCTGGGGTACGCAAGAGCGCGAGCCGCACGAGTGAGTTGGCAGGAAAAGCGAGCGTCTTGCACCTTGGCGGATGGACACAGGCGCGGAACGACACTGCCTAGGCGAGCGGCCGGCTTGCAGTTCGAAGAGCCCAGCCCAAGACATGCGGGTTGCATTCAGGCAAGCTTGGGGGCGAGGCCGAGAAGGCGGACGGCGACGGACAGCAGAAACCGGGAATGGGAATGGCCTCGCTGCAGATCCGC
This sequence comes from Sporothrix brunneoviolacea, assembly GCA_021396205.1. Taxonomy (NCBI): domain Eukaryota; kingdom Fungi; phylum Ascomycota; class Sordariomycetes; order Ophiostomatales; family Ophiostomataceae; genus Sporothrix; species Sporothrix brunneoviolacea. The sequence continues at coordinate 15,897 of WNYD01000279.1, forward strand.
ACGAGCAGATCCGCAGATGCGCCACGGATGGATCGATCCGGCCGACCGGCGCCACCTGCGAGGGACGAGTGACCTGCAAAGCCAACGGCCAGCTCTACTTTTTCTTTTTGGAGACACGGAGCGCACCATCGGGCACTACGTTAGCGAGTTGGGGTCTGCAGTAGTGCGGTGGTCCGTTCTGTCGACTATTTCCTGCAGATGCATCTCGTGGCGTTTCCACACTACGACGTAATTATGCGGCGCGCTCGACCGGCGAGTTGCCGGCGGACGCCAGCCGGAATTCCTTCGTTGGCAGTGGACGACGGCTGAGCCATGGCCATGGACGTGGACATAGACATCCGGCATGCTTCCCAAAGTTGTAAGGCTCTGTACATCCGCGATGGTGTCTTGGCACGGCATACTATCGCAGCAGACCAGCCAGACTTCCTATCTCTGCACCAATCTGCTCGACTAGTCCGCTCAACTTCTCGTCAACCCTATGGGTCCGGCCGGGCTGCAGGAAGAGTCGGTCCACCGAGGCCGGCCCACATCTCCTCCGTGGGGCCCTGGATGTCGTTTATCTTTGTGGTCGGTGCTATAGCTTCCCCTGCAGTCATGGCTGGGACGTATAAAACCTAGTTTCTCATAGGCCGGCCGGGCTCGAATGTGTTCTTCCTGGTCTTGTCTCCGGGTCGTCTTCTGCCTCTCGTCCTTCCAATAGCTCATCGGATCTTGCAATCTTGGCTCTCCGACCCCAGCCGACATTTGACAAGCTTCTCCCTCTCTTCCTGCCCGCCATGGCCCTCCCCGAGCAGTGCTGCACCCTGCCGCCCTTCACGTCGGACTACGCCCCGACCGGCACCTACTTCACCCTCGCCGTCGAGGGCCAGGCCGACCTCCGCGTCTACTCGGCCGGGCCCACCGACACCGACACCACCATCGTCTGCGTCTACGACATCTTCTCGCTGCACCAGAACACCCTCCAGGGCGTCGACCACCTCGCCGCCACCTACGGCTGCCGCGTCGTGCTTCCGGACTTCTTCCGCGGCGAGTCCTGGCCCGTCGACAACATGCCGCCGCGCGAGGGCCGCGCCGCGCTGACGGCCTGGGTGCAGCAGCGCGGCCGCTGGGACCTGATCCGGCCTGCGCTGCTGGCGGTGGTCGCCCGCGCGAAGGCGGACGGCGCCGCGAAGCTGGGCGCGTACGGCTTCTGCTTCGGCGCCAAGAAGCTCGTCCAGGCCCAGGACGACCGCCTGTTTGGCGCCGTGGCGCTGATCCACCCGTCGTTCTTCGTGGCCGAGGACGGCGACGCCGTGGCCGTGCCGGCGCTGCTGGTGCCGAGCGGCGGCGAGGACCAGGCGGTCATGGACGGCTTCTGGACGCGCGTCCAGGCGAAGGGCGGCGAGGTCGCCGAGAAGTCGGTCCGGCAAGATTTTGTACGTCCCTCCAGCAGCCACCACCCACACCTACTTTCGTTATTCCCCTGCTAATCCTCAGCTCGACGTCCATCACGGCTTCGCGGCGGCGCGGTCCAACTGGGCGGACCCGCGGCTGGCGGCGCGGGCGCGCGACTGCCACGCGCTGATGATCAAGTTCTTCAAGAGCACGCTATAGACAGCGAATGGTGTTGTTTTTGGTTTGGTCTTTTAGTTATGGCGACAATGGCATATAGAGTATGTAGAAAGATTTGGGGAAGGAAATATAGACGTTGTACGAGGCACCCTTTTTTTCTGTCCGCCCTTCTTCTACGATCCTATCCCGTTCAGCAGTATGCTGAACCCTTTTTCTCTTTACTCCCGCGGCACAAAGGGCGGCCGCCGGAACGGTGGCCGGAACGGCCCCTTCTTTCCGCCAAACGCCGGCGGTCCCACCGCCGGCGCCGTAGCCGTCGGCAGCGTGCCGCCGTCGATGACCGTGACCGTGACCGTGGGCTCGCTGTCGTCGCCGGCATCCCCATCGCCGGCACCACCGCTACTCTGGGTGGGCACGGGCTTGAGGGGCGACGGCGCCCATGGCGGCAGACGCGTCGTCGCGTGCGGTGGGACGACAGGCGGCGTCATGACGGTGGACGGGCGAGATGGAGGAAGAGCGGGTGCCGAGCTAGACTCGCCGACCGTGATGTAGACTGTGCTGATGACGGTCGTCTCGGAGCCAGACACGACCGTGACCGGGGCCGGCGGGGCGGACACGGGAGCCGTCGACGACGGCGATGCGTGGTGCGTGCTGCTACCGCGGATGGTCGTGGTCGAGCCCTTCGGGGTTGTGGCTGACGACGAGGCAGGCGGTGCGGCCGGTGACGAGGCAGGCGGTGCGGCCGGTGACGACGAAGCCGGCGGTGCAGGCGGTGCGGCCGGGGCACCAGCTTGACCGCTGCCCCCCGACAAAAACGCCACGTACTGGTCGAACACGGCCTGCGGCACCCGGGCCGTGCTCAGGTCCACCGACACCGTGCCGCGGCCCGTGTGGTACGCAAACGTGCTCGTGTTGCTCGCGGGGGTCGTCACCGCGCGCGTGCTCGACGCCCACGCCAGCGTGTTGGCCGCCGCAGGGTTCAGGGCGTGTGCGGCGCTGCTCCACTGGCTGCAGCCGGTGCAGAGCACGCTCAGCTCCCAGTGCGTGGCGTTCTTGGACGACGCCAGCGTCTGGTAGCTGGCGCCGGCATACGCCGCCGGGAGGGTGTGTCCTCTGAAGGGGGGGGGGTGGTCAGCAAAGTTCTCTCTCTCTCTCTCTCTCGTTACTCCATCCTCCTACTACGCTAGGTTACAGAACGTACGTCGCCCAGCGGGAAGACACAATGGCGCCCTCGCCCGACGGCCAGGCGACCGTCAGCGGATTCGCCGTCATGGAGCCGCCCCAGGCGAGGCCGGCCCAGCCCGTCGCGGCCGGCGCAACGATATGCAGCAGCGTGTCAAAGGGCGCGGCCGCGGTGTCGGGGATGGCCACACTGAAGGTGACGCTGCTGGTCGTGGTGAACGAGGCGAGGCAGACGCTGCTGCCGGTAAACGAGGCATCGCAAATGCTCGCAGTGGTGGCAGAGGACGCACCGTCGTCGGCACGGGCTTGGCTGGCTTGGTATGCCAGGGCGGCCAACGTGGTGGCCAGCAGGCTCGAGGCGCCCATGGTAGAAAGAAAAGGGGGGGGAGACAAAGGGGTGTAGGAAGAATAAGAGGAGAGGGTGCTGGCGACTTGGTGAGGGAGAAAAGCAATACGCACAAGGACACCCAGGACAGCCTTCTCCTTTTATGACTTCTTCTTACCACCTTCTGTGCCACGGCCGGACGTTTTCTCACACCCGCACTATACGATGGAGCAATCGGCTTCGGCCATCGTCGGTCCCCTGAAAAGGCGTCTTTCTTCCTTCCCCAGCCTTCTTCATGATTGCCGTCCCCCCCTTTTCTCCCCGCGGACGGCACACAAGATGAGCATCGTGGAGGCCCACTCGCGCACGAGGGCGGCCGGGAGAAGGCTAAGCAGTTGTACATACCATAGAAATGAGAAAAACGACAGACAGTGCCGGTTGTCTTGTAGAACATAGTCGTTGTATGGCGCTGTTCACCAACCGGCTCTGCTTCCCTTTGGTAAGAGATATAAAAACATTTAAGCACAAGAAAAAGAAGGAGAGAAAACGCATAAGCAAGGAGAGAGCATCTCATTTTCATGGGCGAGATACTTCCTCCAATGCTCGTGCCGTGTTGGGAAAGGTAAACGGTGTCGGGGGAAAAAGCATATCTTGGGGGCTATTAGCAATAATGCCATGGCTGTGACGGCCACATTCCCACGCGCACTTACACCACCTGCCAGCCAATCACAGGGTTCTCAATTCAACAAGACAAATAGACAAAAACCGGGCTGTCGGCCAAAACACGACAAACGGCTCACCATGCAGAAGGAACACAATATAACTGGCCTACAACAAGGTCCAATAAGGCCCGGCGGGTAAACTCCAATCCACCGGGGACGGGCCTGCGGGGCAGTCCGGTGAGGAAGGAAGATCCATATTGATTGGAGGCATGGGTATGGACATGGACATGGGCTTGGCTTGTTGGCCGCCGCTCGACTTCAGGCACGGCGATCGGCGAGAGATTGAGGTGGTGTGGGGGCGGATATTAAGCAAACGGGATGGATATGCGGGTAGTTTTGTTTTTGAGAAACACGAAATCAAAATGAATTTTTTGTGAAACGAAATGCAACAAAAAAAAGAAAGACGCAGATATAATAAATGTTTAAAAAACACACAGGAGATCTATTTAATTAATTAATTATTTTTTTTGAAAAAAGCAAAAAGAAAAAAGAAAAGAAAAAAACACAGCAACAGGAATAAAGGGACAGGAGAGGATGGAAACATTCCAGGCTTTACCAGCTCTAGACAAACATCTGCTATCTGCATCCGCACTCTCAGAAACGCAAGAACGGATTTCTATAATAGAATCTATTTCCGCACTAGACCTCTTAATAATATCAAGCCCAATTCTCTCCTACGTTCCATCGGTAAACGTCTAAACGTTTTATATAATTAGGACCTTTATGCTTTCTTAGTATTACATACTCCGCGAAGCTTTGTAAATTTCTTTCATCAAGTCGCATATTCATATCCTGGTCTCAAGTGTCGCCTTCATCCCGTAACTCAATAGGGCGGCCTCTGAGGTTATTAGCTAGGTATTACATCCTCCTTTCGCTATATGCTGGGCAGCATCTAGTGATAGTTGCCATAATTGTAGCTGGCACCAAAGCGTTGACTATGGCAAGGCTGAAAGGACGGAAGAATAAATATAAGAGGGCAGCCCGAGCGATTTAGGCCTTGTAGCGGCCGTAGTCGTAACATAGTGCCCCCCCAGCACGACCTGCCCTCCCTCAGAGCATGAGACAGACGTTTCAAGACGTCTTCTTTGCCTTCCCATTCATCCCTACCGTCCTCAGCCTTTTGACCTCCGCAAAAACCCTCCCGCAAGCTCTTACGCTATCAGCAATAAGCACTGCAATACCCGTTAGCCCAGTTCCCACAAGGAAAGAATAAGAAAAAGAAAGAAAAGAAGGGAAAAAAAAAAAAACCACTTACAAACCGGAATAACAATCCAGAACGCGTTCAGAAACACAAAATACCCGTAAAAGTAGTACCCCTCGGGCCGCGAATACTCGACCCCATACACGAGAAAGTCAAACGCGCACGTCCCGTAGTACAATACGTTCCCGTACAGCTGCCCCGTGGAGATGATGATCTGCAGCGGGTGCCGGAAGGGACTGTCCGCGACGATGAGAGACGCGAGGACGAAGGAGAGCGGGCCCCAGCACCAGGCGGTGATGGACTCCATGCACATGGCAAAGGCGTGCGAGGTGAGATACCGCGAGTCAGACAGGGAGTATTCTTTCCAGAGCTGCGCGAGGAGGTGCTGGGAGCCCGCAAGGCTGGCGAAGTTTAGGGCGTAGTAGCCTTCGAGGAAGAGGTGGATGGAGCCGCCTAGTCTTTTTGTTAGTACTGGGTGTGCATAGATAGAAAGAGAGAGAAGGGGAAGGGGGGGGGGGGACGTACATAGGGCAAACCAGAGGACCTTGGAGAGCTCGGGGACCGTGATGCGAGGGTTTGCATTCGTCGCGATGGTCTTGGCGGCTGCTAGAATGATTGTGCAGGTCACAGCGAATGTAGACACCAGCGCCAGGGTGCTCCATTCGTTGGGGGCGTAGTTGGGGATCTCCAGGCCCACGGGGTAGTAAAAGTGGGGAGTGGTCATGGCGGATGTTCACGAATGAGGTCGAGTGGTGTTGCAAAGACAAGGTCGAGTGTTAGAAAGACAATGGCCACTGTTGAAAAGACGAGGTCGAGTATCAGGATCTTGCAGAGTAAATATAGGGGCCCGGCTCGCCGGCGCGGAAACAAGAAGGAGTCCGATGGCCAAGCTCGTACGATCCGGCCGGAACAAGATGCGCTCGGCTTCCGTGCTGTAGCGCCTTTCACGACCGCTTGGCAGACACAAAATTGCCTGTCTTGGCACAGCAGCGAGCAGGGGTGGAGCGAACGGCTTCAGGCTCCACCGACCAGGCGGCTACAAGCCCCGTATAGCGGGTGCTCGAACAAACGGGATGAGCCTGCGGGCTGCTTAGTTTTGACACAAGAGAATCAAAATTAGGAGCAACAAGAAGAACGATAGGAAAATATGAAAAAAAAAACGTTGACATCGAGAGCGTAGTCATGCAAAACAGTCTGCCATTCTTTTTTGTATTGAAGCATCACAGGTTTTTTGTATCGCATGCCCCAGACGTGAGTCTGAAAATGCATTCCACTCTCCAAACTCGTATGAATATGCCCATCTCACAAAGACAAAAGAAGAAAAAGAAAAGTGCTTCCCCAGATAATATCCCCCAAAAATACAAAATGCAAAATGTCCAAAAATGTTGGCCTATGGTGCTGTGGTATCCAAAAAAGTAAAATAAAAATTCACCAATGCTGTCGTGTTGGTTTTCCCTGTTGTCCCTACAAAAGGGGTTCTTCCCTTTGTTTCCTCCCAAAAAAATAAAAACATCGCCGTTCCCGTCCTGGGACGATAAAAAGAGTTCGCATCGTTTCACAAAACACATTATCTCACGTAGAAACACCATTAACACAATACAGAGAGAGCACCTCAAAACATGTTCTTGAGGTGCTCGTAGACCGTCTCGCCGTGCGGCAGGCCGTCGCTGGCGGGCGGCTCGCCGTTGCTGCGTGGTGGCGGCCCGCCGGAGCCGCCATGCCCCCCCTGCCCGCCCTGACCGCTGCCGTCTGCGTGCGGATACCGCCGGTCCTCGACGGTGCCGGCGGGCGCGTGGGGGATGCCGCTCATGCCGATGTAGCCCTCGAAGATGCGCGTCATCTGCGTCTGGATCTGCAGGCCGTTGGCCGTCTGCTCGGGCGACGACGTGGCCGTGCCTGCTCCCGTCGCTGTGGCGGGGGCCGAGCCCGGGGCCGCAGCGTATTGCTGGTGGCTGGCTGGTGAAGGTATGGCGCTGTTGTTGTGGCTGTTGTTGTGATTACTATTGTGATTGCTGTTGAGTGGCGGCCGGCCGTAGTATGGCGGAGGAGGAGGCGGCGGTTGCGGCGGCGGCCAGGTGTCGCTCGAGATGCTGCGCGCGGGGCCGCCGATGCCGGACGAGGGCGACATCGAGGAGTAGCCGCCGCCCCGGCCCACGACGTTGAAGCCGGACATGCCGGCGGCGGCCGAGTAGTGCTGGTCCTCCTCCTGCTGCTGCAGGCCGAGGCGCGGCGCGTAGGCCTTGAGCGAGCGGATGGTGCGCCACAGCCGCTGCGACACCCAGCTCTTGGCGGACATGTCCTTGACGAGGTTCATGGCCATGTAGAACTCCTCGCGGCAGTCGGCGCTGAACTGCACGGGCTGGTGCGTGGACGCGAGGAAGAGCACGGCGATGGCCGACGTGAGGAACTGGTGGTAGAAGACCTGGATGCGGCGGTAGAGGTTGCTGCTGTTGTTGAGGCGCGACAGGTAGCGGATCGTGTCCTTGGCCAGGTCGACCACCTTCTGCGCCTGCGCCATGTTGTCATTGATGCTGCTCGCGCTGTGCAGCACGGGCGTGTGCAGCCAGATGCGGATCTGGTTCAGCCGCAGCCGCGTCCAGATCTGCAGCCGCTGGAGGTTGTACGAGGGCGTCGAGGGCAGCGGCAGCTCGCGGTCCAGGTTGCTGATCCGGACGGCGTCGGGCACGGTGTCGTACCACTGCAGGATCTCGCGGTCGAGCTCCTCGAACTCCTCGCGCTTGAGGTCGCGGATGATGGCGGGCTCGAAGAAGTCGACGAGGCTCCAGATCTTGGCGCCGAGGCGCGAGTATGTGATCATGGCCACGAGGTAGGGGTACTCCTCGGGAAAGGGGAGGTTGGGGTCGATCTTGTCGTCGTGCAGGACGTAGGGCAGCCCCGTGCCGAAGCTCCACCGGCGGTCGAGCACGTAGGCGGTCCAGAAGGTGTTGATGGCGTTGCGGCGCTCCTGCTCGTCGGCGATCTTGGCGATGCCCTCGCGGCGGTGCAGCCCCTGCTCGAGGCAGTGGCGCGCGACCTGGCCCATGACGCGCCAGGCCAGGATCTCGTCGTTGGACAGGAAGCGGTAGCCGGCGACGAGGGCGAGGAAGGGCAGGTTGGCGAGGTCGCTGGGCTCGCTCATTAGCTTGCCGTCGATGATGGGCTGGATGCTGTCGTAGAGGCGGATGGCCTTGTCGCTGTGGCCGTGCTCCTCGACGGCCAGGCCGCAGCACATGATGATCTTGAGCGTCAGGGTGCGGATGTCGGCCATGGCCTCGTCGTAGTTGAGCGGCGGCATGTAGCCGCTCTTGCGGGCGGACTCCATCCAGGACGAGAGGCTCTGGGCGTGCTCGATGACGGTCTCGATCTTGACGACGGGGTACATGATGCCGACCTCGTCCTCGTGGATGCGGCACAGGCGGACCATCTCGTTCCGGTCAAACTCCCAGAGCGGGTCGCTGGGCACCTGGCGCGACAGGGACGACTGCAGCGACGACGGCGGGCCGGCCGGCGGCAGCAGGGGCGACGTGCGCAGGGCCATGTCGGCGACGGGGCCGCCGGCGTCCTCCTGGGGCTCGCCGCTGTAGCCCATGTTGTGGAGGGTGTTCTTGGCGACGTCGACGGTGAAGGCGATGCTCGTGGGGCCGCCGCGGAAGGCGGGCGGCTGGCGGAAGGGGGCCAGCTCGGGCTTGTGGAGGGAGGGGATGGAGGAGGAGGGCGACGGCGAGACGGTCGAGGAGGGCATGGGGAGGATGCGTTCCTGGAGCGGCGCGAGGCGCTGGGTCTCGTGGCGCAGGACGTTGACGTTCTGGACGAGGGCCTCGACCTGGTCCTCGAGGTGCTGCATCTTGTCGGTCATGTGCTTGTACTCGTCGGAGTCTTTGAAGCTGTTGGAGCAGCAGTTGGGCGAGTAGAGGCAGTTGAGGTTGAGGTTGCCGCAGCGCTGGCAGGGTGTTTCGCCGTTGCCTGGGAGGTTAGCGGGGGGGGGTGGGAAGGAGAGGAGGACGGGGAGGCTGATAGAGGGCATGTTATCGTACATTTTATCTTTCTTCGCTTGCACTCGTTGCTGTCACAGAGGGTTAGCGGTTATCGGGAGTCTTTGTTGTCCTGCCGAGCCGGACGGAGCCGGAGATGGCGCCGACCTACCAAGCGATGGAGATATACTAGACAAGAAACCAGAGTCAGTCAGGTGCCTAGCCCAAAGGGGATGCGATGCCAAGAGATAGGACGCAGAGAGCCATGGCCAGCACATCAACACATACCCGGTTCCGCTTGCTCCGCTGCTGCTTCGAGCCGGCGTCGTCGTCGTCCGGCTTGCGCTTGGCATTGGGCGTGCTGCTGCCGTGTTGGCTGGCGGGACTGGCGTTGCTGTTGCTGTTCCCGTTGTTGCTGCCGCTGTTGGCGTGCGCATAGTGACCGCTGTGCGGCGCCTCGGGTGAGAAGGGCGAGGGGAGCGGGGTCGACGCGGGCGCGGAATTGTCTCCGGTGGGCGCGGAACCGGCGCCGGACAGGGCGTGCAGGAGGGGCGGGGGTGGTCGCGCGGAGGAGGCGGAGGAGCTGCTGAGCTGGCGCGGCGACATGGCGGCGTGGCGGCGGTCGTCGCCGGAGAAGCGTGCGACGCCGGGGAGTGTGTGTGGATGCGGATGTGGATGCGGATGTGGACGGACGGAGCTGCTGCTGCTGGCGGAGGCGGCGGGCGGTGCCGTTGCCTGCGTCAGATAGCGCAGGTCGGTCGCCTGGGTTTCGATCTGTTCCATGCCGGCTCGGGAGGCATTGGATGGAGGGGGGCCAGCCGGGGGTTGAGGCGGTGGTGGGTGGTGGTCGAGATGCGCTGCTGAGAGACAAAAGTGGAAGAAACAGAAATCAAAAAGAAAACGTGACAAAAGGCAGAGTGAGGAGCTGGGGGCTGTCGAAGCGAATCGCAGAGGCGGGAAGGCGGGAACGGCTGCCAGGAGTTGGGGGCGGCAACGGGTTGCGCGCAAAATGCGGACGGCGCGCGACCCAGGAGCAGCCGCGAGGAAGGTGCGCCTGGTGGTGAGGAAGATGCTCCTTCTCTGTATCTCGCCTTGCTTCTTTCCTGTCTTGCTGGTGCCCCTTTCGTCCTTTTCGTCTCCGGCAAGAGCCTTCCCTGTCTTTCGCGTTTCTCACGTCGCCCACGCTTTCCCGCGCCACTGTTCTCATTCGACCTGTCTGCAGTCCGGGGCGCCTGGATCCTGGGGACAGAATCACGTGATCAACCCCAGCATTGCATCTTTGTGGAAAAGCGGGGCACTGATTAGCTGTTGGCGAATCAGCGGCTGCTCGCGGGCTGTGATTCCATCAGCTATTGCTCCGTACTTAGCGGCTGTCCAGGGTGGTGAGATTGCTGGCGAGATATGATATGGTGGTTTGCCGAATGCCCATCGCTTCGCTGCTGTTTTGCCGTTTTCGGCTTGGTGAGGGGCTTATCTTGCGAACCGAGCACGGCTCGCAATGAAAATATCTCAATTGCGTTCACATACTCCGTAATCCCAGAATATCTCGTCGCAATCAGACAGGCCACCTACGAGTACAATACAGAACTGCATTCCCTCGTCTCTTTTCCCCACGACTGGACGCACCTCTGCTTCCGTCGAACACGGCTGCGAGCAACAACCAGCTCGTGTGTTGGCACAGGCAAGATGGCGGACAGGAGAGTGGATAGCACTCGCCGACTGTGAGCAGCGGGCCTCGCTGTCAGGCGGGTCTGCTGGGGGAACGCTACGGAGAAAGACACCTTAAAATACGTCGTAACGTCTGGCGCCTCTCACTACTCGTAGGCGGATACGGGGTAGGACTCGCTAAGTCCAGACTTGCCAAGGCGCTGTTTTCTCACGGAGCATGCTCAGCTCCAGCCCACGAACAGCTCGATCTGTGGGCACAGCCGCGCTTCGATGGAGGCTCACGACGTAACGCTCGTAGCGTGCTCGTCTGGTGGTGTGCACGATCTCCTTTGTGAGGCTCTACGGCAGTGGCTTGGTGGCGGCCGTGGCGTGGTCTTGGCTTGGGAGCTTTCTTTTTTTATCATTTTGTTCTTTTCTTGTAGCCTCTGGGCCAGATGGTAGCTTGGCCGAAAGGGCGGGCTTCATAGAAGCGCGGTAATAAATACAATGTGAGAGAAGCAAATTAATTTTGCCCGTTAATTTCGCTCCCGTCGGTTTCCCGTCTGTGGGAAGCTGAAGGTGGCATAGTTCGACGTACGGTGCCGATATGGCATGCGGCATCGCGCGCAGAGCATTGTTCACGGTCGGCAGGTATAAAAGCAGGTGCTCGCAATCCATCATCTCTCGACAACATGCACAAGGAGCTCTGCACCCCAGAGTGCTGAAAACAAGACCTCCCCCCCCTTCCTGGTGGCGGTGGCTGAGCCGCCCGCCGACATTCGACGCAACCCTAGGTGCATTCGAATGGCATCCAATGGTATGATTCAAAGGATTTGCTCTGCTCCACAGAGAAAGGTTTATGGTTGTTTTTTTAGGTCCGCACGGCCGCCTGGGATTGGATGCTTGGGTTGGCAAGGGGGGAGATTGGCCTTGGACTCGGCCATGTGCGAGTGACTTGGACACGCTCGTGTCTCTCTTTGTTTCTTTTTGGGAGCTGAAGGTCGCGACGACTACCCAAAATAGACCCCGGTCCATACGACCAATACGGCTGGAGGGCATTTAGCGGAACGCCTCTTTTTTCGGGCGCACTCCTGGGTGATTTCCCCTTGTGCGTGCTGTGTTTCGTCTTGTTGGGGGGGGGGGGGGGGGGGGAATAAATTTTTTTTAATTTTTTTTAAAAATTAATCAAAAATCTTTAAGCCCCAAAAAAAAAAAATAAA
>WNYD01000280.1:0-27502 GCA_021396205.1 Sporothrix brunneoviolacea
CCGGGGGGGGGGCATCTGGGGACGCGGCGGGGTCAGCAGAAGCACAGCCTTCAATAGGAGGACATCCAGCAGCTCGTTCAGCTGACATATTGTGGGTCCTCCCCCCCCCCCCCCCTTTTTTTTTTTTTTTTTTTTTGCTCTTCAGGGTCTGCCTATGAATGATGGCTAACAGCACAGGGTTCTCCGGCTCCGACATCACGGCCCTGGCCAAGGACGCCGCCATGGGCCCTCTGCGGTCGCTAGGGGAGGCGCTCCTCATGACGAAGATGGACGAGATCCGCCCAATGGAGCTGTCCGACTTTGTGTCGAGCCTGGTGACCATCCGGCCCAGCGTCAGCAAGTCGGGTCTCAAGGAGTACGAAGACTGGGCGCGGGAGTTCGGCGAGCGGGGCGGCTGAGCATTCCTTCATTTTGCAGTACAAACGTCACATTCCATATACATACAACTAGGGTACAGACGTTGTTCTTTCTGTTTCTTGTCCTGTATTTTTCTCTTCTTTCGTGCTTGTTTTCTTTACTCACGTCGCTCCACCTACATACATTGTCGTTCCGCCGAGATTCGATCCTGGGAGTTCATTTGTAACTGGTGGTAGTCTCCTTCGGAAAGCTCCATGTGAAAAACATATTTTTTTTTGATAGTTGCGTTTTCTTTTGTCTTTCGGAAGTATACAGCAATTGGCGGTATACATGGATATTTGTACATGAAAAAAAATAAAGCGTGGTATCGTCCCCCCTCGGCCAGATGCATGTCCTCTCTTTGTTATCCCTTCATGTGCTGTAGATGGATGCTCCAAGACCGTCGGATTCCTTCGTCATGCAATATTGTTACAGCGTCCCCCCCTCTCTCTCCTCTCCTCTCCTCTACCCTCTTCTCCTTTTTATGACGACAACTCTTGCCGAAGCTCGGCCTCGGCCTGCCGCACCTCCTCGGCCTGCTGCGCGGCCGCCGCTTTGGCCTCCTTCTTGTGCAGCTTGCGCAGCGCCCGCCGCGACGTGGCTTCCGACGCCGCCTGCGCCGCCTGCGCCTCCTTGATGATCGACCGCCGCTCGTCCTTGGCCGCGCGCTTCGCCAGCGCCGCCGCCCACCGCTCCTCCTCCGTCGGCACGGGCGGGCGCTCCTCGACGGGGACCTGGGCGGGCGCGATGATGCGCTTCACGACGTGGCGCTTATTCTTGGCCATGCGCCAGCCGGGCGCGATGGCCACGACGTCGCCGGTGCGGAGGCTGTCGTTGGGGTCGTGGACGAGAAACGATTGTGGCTTGTCGAAGTGCTGAGAGAGAGAGGATTACTGTTAGAGACGCTCCTGCAGAAAGACTCAGGAGGGCGTAGAGAATACCTTCTGAACTTGTGCGTTCCACTCGCGGCCGCCGACGCGGACCTTGACCGTCTTCTGCATCAGGCCGGCCGAGACGACGACGCCGTGCAGCTCGCGGAATGTCCGCTGGGCGGCGGCGACGAGGTGCGTCGCCATTTTTGTAGGATGTGGAGGCCCCAGAGAGGCGAAATGTGCGCAAAAAAGGGTTCGGCAATGGCGGGTGTGCGGGTCGCCGTCGAAATGTTCGTCGGTGAGCTTGTTTGCACGCGATCGGGGGACGTTGAGCAGCTGACGATCATCCGAACAAGGTCGAAAAAAATGTCGCCCCAGATTCCGAAAATTCCGATTAGATAAGCCATTTTTTTGGAGCGAGGCTCTTGACGGAGGTCCTGTGCGCTGTTATTGGCCAATTGATAACGGTTCCACTTTTCTACTTCCATCTCAACAACATCACTGATCATCGTGACATCTATTCAGGTTATATCGACCTTTAGAACGTAGATGAGAGTTAATTTGATCTCATTTGTCTATATTTTGTTTTATTTTAATTTTTTCTGCATAATGGAGAATCTTGCAGCGTAACAACATGATAGTCTACAATAATTCTACACTCGTGAATTCAAAGGTAAAAGCGATTAGTTGTTATTGAAATATGACATCCTGCAATTTTACACGACACAAAAATGTGCAAAATGCATGTTGCGCGGAATTATTCAAAACAAAACCCCCATTTTTGCCCGTGGGAATAAGGGTTGTTAGTTGAAGTGCAAAGACGCGCCTCCTTTTTCACTTCAAGATCTACCTTGTGGGCCTCTTTTTCACTTTTGATGCACATTGCCATATATACAAGACGAGACGGGACTTGACAAATATTTCCTTCTCTAGCTTCCCCTCCTTTCCCTAGCTCGAGGCCCGGAATCGCCGTCTCCCGGACTCAGCCTCCTGGGCTCAGCCTTCGACTCGTATAAGCGTGCCTGCAGCCGCGAAGAAAAAGCGGGCAAACATGTTTCAGACGGAGGAAGATCAAACGTTTCGCCAGAACTTGCTCGCATTCATATCTATTTCTCTTAATATTCTCTGCTCTGCCTGTCTATAGTTGATGTCTGCTCTTGTGACCCTCTTGAGTTTATTAAACTTCTTGGCAATGTTCCAACTAGGTAACCCGGTCGCCAAGCATGTTTTGTCTCTGCGAAGAAAAAAGCCTCACGAGCGAGGACGAGAGGAGGGGGTTCTCTTTTATTGTTTTCGATTTTTTTGGGGGGGCAGGGGCCGGCGCGCCTTCGTCAACCACAAACCTTCCCTCTTGATAATATGTTTTGTCTTTTCGCCTCGTGCAAGTAGAGAACGGGAGGTTAGGTGAAAACGCCCGGCCAAGTAAAACATGCGAACACCTCGACTGTAGAAAAATAAACAATCAAATTTCCGTTGCAAAAAAACAAGCTCCTCCCCTCCCAACCAAAGCTGTTTGCATTTTCGTATTTGCTGCGTGAGGCGTAACACAAAAACATGAGATCAAGGGAGATAAGAGAGAAATTGGGTGTCGAGACAAATATAAAGACTTTCAATAAGACAAAAAAAGAAATAAGACCCTTTTAAATACTAATCCTCACGCGGGCAAGCCAGAAACCGCGCTGTACATCTCTAAAACAAGAAAAAAGAAGAGAAGAAAAAAAAAACAAAGACTTAAAAGTCATATATTCCTATAAGCCAGTTTAAGCCCCGTGTCTGTCTCTTGTTTCCTTAGGCGACAAATGTCCGGCGCTTGAGGCGAGCTAGGCGCTGTGTCTTCTTGCCGCCGGCCGCGTTGTTGTTCTGGCCCTGCTTGGCAGCGTTGGCACCGGCACCAGCATTGGCGTTGCCTGCTTTGGCGTTGCCGGCGTTGGCGTTAGCCTTGCCGCCGTTGCCCTTGGTGTTAGCGGCAGCAGCCGTGGCTCCGGCGTTAGCAGCGGCGGTGGCGGTGGCGGCATTGCCAGCAGCAGCCGAGGTCAGGGCACCGGGGCCGATATCCACGGCAGACTGAGCGACGGCGGCAGCAGCTTCGCCACTAGATGAGGAGGGTTGCGTTAGAAGGCCGTGTCTTCAAAAGATTTCCGTATATTTCCAAGTTACTTACTTGACGCCATTGTTGGCAGCCACGTTTGTGGTGCCGCCGTTGCCAGAGACGGTGAACTTTGTGCAGTCGTCCTGGGAACCGCGCTGAGCAACAGGCATGATCACGGGCTGATGGTTGGCGGCCGACGTCAGGGTGCAGAGACGGTAGTTGCCCGCGGGCAGACCACCGGCGACAGTGGCGGCGAGGCCACCCTTGCCGTTGCCGGCATCGTTGATGCCCTTGAAGAAAGCGAACTGGGTCGGGTCAGGCGGGGTCGAGGGGTTCAGGCTGTTGCCGAGATCCTGCACGGTGACGTGGGTGTGGCCGATAACGAGACCATTGCTCAGCTGCTGGGGAGCAGCGTAGTACGTGGCGTCAGCGTTGGTGAAGGCACCAGCCTGCAGGTTGTTCACCTGTACGGTGATGTTGAAGTCCTGGCCGGCCGTGATGGTCTGGCCGTTCTGGGGGAAGGTGATGATGGAGGTGATCATCTGGGTCTTGGCGGGAATCTGGCCCATAACTGTCCTTGTCGTTAGCATAGAGCAAATTGCTTTTGTTGGGGAGGCTGTATAGAGTCTTTATTATCACTTACCAATACCGTTGCAGGAGCCGGTCGTGATCTGGAGACCGTTGGTCAGGGTCTGGCCAGAGCAGAAGTTGATGAAGTTGTTCTGCGAGGTAGTCGACAGAGCCTCGCCAGCCTCAGCACCCAGGCCGGACTGACCGTCGAAGAAAGAGCCCGACTGGATGGCATTGGGCTCCAGGGTAGTGCTGTCAGCAGCGCCGTTGTTGTTGGTGCTGGTAGCAGCGTTGTTTGTGTTGCCCGAGTCCGCACTCGCACTTGCGGCGGCCGCACTGGCAGCGGCCGCACTCGCAGAGGATGCACTGGCAGCGGCCGCGGCCGTGTTGGCATTGTTGTTGCCGCCCTTGTTCGCCTTGGCGTTGTTGGCGTTGGCTGCAGCGGTGTTCGCGTTTGCTGCAGCGGTGGCCGTGTCGGTCGAGCCGGTTGCCGCAGCGGCGGCCGTATTGGCATTGGCATTGCCGCCCTTCGCGTTGTTGTTTTGGCCTTGCTTGGCAGCATTGGCCCCGGCGTTGGCGTTGGCACCGGCATTGGCGTTACCCTGGCCTTGCTTGGCACCGGCGTTGGCACCGGCGTTGGCACCGCCAGCGTTGGCGACAGCACCCTTACCGCCGCCGTTGTTGTCGTTCTGCGCCGCGAGGGCGAGAGAGAGCAGCGTTGCCGCGTAGACGAGCTTCACAGAAACCATGTTGTCTGATGTTGGGGGGGTGTTTTGAGGGAGAAGAAAAAAGAGAAGTGAAAAAAACAGGAAGAAAAATGTAAAAAAAAGGAGCGGCAACCTGTCCTGTCCCAAAAAGAATTAAAGCTGTCCTCTTGAAAAAAGAATGTAGGTGAAATCAGATCGACGGTCAACGTGATCTTCTGTTCTTGACTGGCAAGGCTAACAAGAAGCAGATAAAAGAGAGGACAGACAAAAAAAGAAGGAAAAGAAAGAAAGGAGAAAGAGCGTCAGCGAAGAACCGCACTCTTGGGATGGCGAGATTATATCAAAGGGGGATGAAGAAGAGAAAGAGAAACGAGAGAAGGCTTGGCTCGAAGATGGCCGAGAGCGACTACTTATCCCTCTTGGCAAAGTGGCAATAGGGGCATGATGGACACGGGGATCTCCAACAAGACGGGCACAGAGTCTGTGTCTCGTTGTGTTTCTCTGCCACCTGCGCTTGCAAGGGGAAGGGGGGGGGGGGGGTTGGGACGGGGAGGAGACTGAGGAGGCGAGCCAGAGAGGGCAGGGCAGGGTGTGGATGGAGGTTGAGGAGGTTCATGGGGTGGCAGACGGCGGCGAGGGCAACATGGGCAACATGGGCGAAAGCGAGCCCAGGGCATAGGAAATGTCGATCCCGCGGCCGCATTGAGAGGTTGAAACTGCATGTGAGGACGTGCCTGTCGCAGGGCCAAGACAGGACGGAAAGGAGAAGCAGGCCTTTTGCGTGGGCCCGTTTTCCTGACCCTCTGTCCCTTCTCCGTTGTCAGCCTCCACCCCAGCAGCAGCAACGGACACACATGTTGTGCGGCGAAATGCCAGAGGTAAGGTTAAGGTGCCAAGTGTAAAAAAGAAAAAAGAAAAGGAAGCAAGAAAACAAACGTTGCAGAGACAAGACAAGGGGGGGCGGCTGCTCCACCGAGATGGAGCTGGGAGCCTGAGCACCCGAAGAGCCCCTTCGTCCCTAGAATGACCAGCTAGCATGTCATTATGCCTCGCCGTTGGCAGCGTCTTTTCAAGCGTCCTGTCATTCTGATTCTACGAGCTCGGATAGCCGGTTCAGACGACGGGAAGACCGGTTGACAGCATCGAGATGCGGGCAGCGCCCGTTGGCATTCTGATGTCCGTCACGAGCTGTTTGCTCTCGAACACGCCTTGCCTCTTCTGACAGCATTGAATAGTCTAGCATCTCTGACTGTCAGAGAGGCCTGCTCGCCGACGGGCGGCCGTCGATGGCCCTGTTGCAAGACCGTCTCTCTGGGCAGCGAATTGAGGCAGAAGTGAGGACGGAGAATAAGGGCCCAGACGAAACGTCGTCGCTGCTACGCTGCACTTGGATTTGTGGAGGCTCTGCGTTAGCGCCAACAGCGCAATTAGGTGCCGGCTTGGCTGAGGGAAGGCGCGTTACTGGCAGTTGCCCTCAATCCCTGAGAATTCCTAAGGAAACTGTCCAGGTACAGAAGGCACGGACCCATATAGGTGGAAGCAGTGGCGTGCCTGGGAGACCCTGGCCGGGGCTGGCAGAAGGGTACCTGGGCGAGCGCGCTTTGACAGCGCAGGAAACAAAGTACCCCTAGCGTTCTGCCCTGCGGGCGGCCAATCAAGAACGCGGCGACGGCCTCACGAAACAGATGCTGTTAGAAACCTGCAACGAGAGCGACGCCGGCCCAAACCAACCAGAAAGGCTAGATGGCAATGGCAGGGCAGCGGCCGTCTCCGACCCTGGCGGGCTGCGACGGGGCACATCGAGGAGTTGGCTTTCCAGAAGCTAAATGACTCCGTAGCAGCCGCCAGAAACAGAATACGATCTTCTTTCCTGTGGAGACGGCGACGATGCTTGGAGGCACACTGGTCGACGGATGGCTGCTCGGCACGGGGCACACTCTGTCGCAGATGGCTCGCCTTGGCGGATGCACAAACATGATGGGCATTCTGCTTGGCACGCGATGGGCGCTTGGCAGATGAGCATTTCCTTTGCAAGATCGTCCCGCGAGGCCACGCAGGTGTGCTGGATACTCAAGGGCTACGTCTAGCTGCGTGTGGCTATTTTGTATCTTCTCTGTGTCTCGAATGGCAGACGATCATTTGGTTCTAGTGCTGTCGCTCTCTGTTCCTGTTCGTTGCTGCGGCCAGCTGGTTTGGCTCACACGGCCATGCGAACCACTGCCCCGAACATCGGAAATCGGCTCTTCAGGTGCGGTGTGTCTTCTCCACGATGCTAGCTTCACTTGGACGACTCTTTGTCGAAAGAAGCTTGTTTCGCTGGGGGCCAGTTTCCCCTGGTCTCGTCTGCTGCTTATTTTCAGTGCCGCGCAGCCGGGGAAGAAAGAAACTTAGCATTCTTGCAGGGGGGCCGCCAGTGGGCCAGCAAGAGTTGGCGAAAGCGAGTGCAACGGACGGAGCAGGCAACATCTCGTATTCTGACTGGCGCCAAAAAGAAGGGGATTCCCTACGACGTAGCAAGGTGCAGAGGGCAGCAGAGTGTGTGGTCCCCCCCCCGGGGTAAATCCCCTTGGCGAAACTTTCAAGAAACAAACTCAGCAAAGGGATCTGGCACCTCCGGCCTGCGGGCGGTTCCACGTCAACCGGATGTTGGCCAGTTTTGGCCAGTTTTGACAGTCTGCTTTGACACTTGAAGTCATCTCTCTTCGTCGGTCTTATTCTCCTCTTTTTGACACCAGACATTGGAACAGCAACACAATACGGAGACGTGCGCACTTCGGCGTGCTGGCTGTCTTTCTTGACGACACGTCCCGTCTCCAGCGCTCCAGCGCTCCAATTCAGGCTCACCTCCTCCCATCGTTCATGCCAAGGCGAGACGTTTGGCCTGATGTTCTGCTCTCTTTGGCAGCACTCTTGCGCAGCGTCGAAAATCCTCAAAATAGCCTGTATGTCGACGCCCGCCAATCCCCAAGTCCTGGTAACGCGGCCGGCGGGATGGATCTGTCGATATTCCTCCGGTGCTTTTCCTCCTGCTTCTTTTCGTTCTTCCTATTTTTCTACGCCGCATTACCCAATCTGGTGTTTCGTTTTCTGTGCTTTGCCGTATCCCAGAGAAGGGCCTCATATGAACTTGTGTTGAGATGAAAAAAAGAGGGCCGTTGGACCACATTTCCGTCCGGAAGCCAACGCCTGCACGCCGTGAGACGTCATCCCTTCAAACCTGGCGGGCTGTCACATTCCCGTAGGGAGAGCATCCGATTCCGAGAGCATTTAATCTCCTAGCTGCTGACTTTGACCATAAAGACAAGTAAGATCCGTACCTTACTTACGTATGCCCTTCCGGCCCTGGACACTGGGGAGCCATGCTGGCTGTCTTTGCGCCGTCTGAATATTTTCTGCGCAAATGACACGCGCACCGCTCGGCTACGGCTGCTCCCTCTTCCCTCCTCCTCTGCTCCTCTCTGCACAGAAGAGCGATTTGGTTACAACGAAGGATGCATGAGGTCATGAACAAGATCGCACATCACACTCGCTTCTTTCATCTGGCATCGAGGCAGGGCCGGCCGGCCGGCGTAAATGCTCAACCTTAAACGACACAACATGGAAGACAAGCTTCGGAAAGACTGTGAACCCGTGAGAAAGTGGCCTGACTTTTCCCACTACCTCTTGCTCTTTTCGCCGTCCGTGTAATCACCCGTATTCATTGCTCCGTAGAATAAAGAGCATGCATGGCGTTTCGTATGGCATGGGTAGTCCCCCCCGGTCGTCCCAGTTACAGCTTGGACCACAGATCGCAGACAAGAAGACAGCAGCATGACTAGAAACACGGCGAGCGCCTGGCCGATCTTCTTTATTTCAGGGCAGTCCGCGACAGGGCGGCTGGCGAAGTGCAGACTGCGAGATACTCCGTATGTCCTGAACACGGGACGGCCCCTAACAGACAAAGCGAACACACATCGCCTGTGTCCATAGAAATCGCTGTTAGCGCATCCACCTCAGGTCCAGAAAAGGCGGCCCAGGCGCTACTGCATACATGCACTATTTTAGGGGTTCCTGTCACTCGGGAACACAAAGCGAGGGCGGCAGGGCTCTTTGGATTATTTGGCCTGGGTTTTCAAACTGCGCCGAAACGCCGATCAAAACAGCTGTGTTCGAGACCCCTGTCGTCCCACACTCGATATTACAACCATAAAAATAAAAGCCAGCAGGGGAGGGGGAAGGTTGAGCCTCCAGATGCAAAGAACCTTGGTCCGCAGTAAAACATTAGTAAGGAGTTGAAAACAAGCAATTAAGCGTAACATTCGAAAAGGGGGTCTGGCTAGAGAGAGGCAGACAAAAGGAAACTCGTTCGGAAAGGTCGTCGTCTGAGAGTTTGCTTCGTCTTGGCATCAATTTCATGGCATTGGCGTCTCGAGCCAGACTCCCAAATGGATCTCGATGTGTCCTCCGAAAGCAGCTGACACACGAAGCAGAGATGAGATGGCATTCGATTCTGCCGTGTGCGTCCATAGGCCGGCTGGCTTACGACCACGGAACAGTTAAACAGACCAAGACAGAAAAGAAGCTATCCGCCGCATCGAGAAGACCCATTATTTTTTCCAACGGTCTGCGATGCCGGACTAGCTTGCGCACGTGACAGTGCTCGACGGTGTACGAGTAGCTTCGCACTATTCTCAACGAATTTTTCCTTGCCCACCGGTTTCCATCTCACCCCTTTCCTTGTCTTCTCCCCCCCTTTCTTACGCTTCTTCCTCATTTTCAAGTTTTAGCCATTCTCTGCAATACGACATCAACTACACTCACATTTTTAATACCACTCCCTCACATATCCTTCCACAATGGCTTCCCCGGAGCGCCGTGCTGGCAAGCGACAGAGTAAGTTCCGACTTCCGGGTGGCTTCGAGGCGAGGCCCGCCCCAACGAATCCTTCTCATACGGCCCTTTCCACCCCCCCCCCTGTCCTGAGCTGGGCTTTTGTCTGCTCTCCTTCTCCAGTGTGCCAACTGGAGGCTGCATGAACTACTGGTGGCCCTGCCATCCCCTGCTGTGCAGAGATGCCGACGCCGTGTCAAGGACGCAACCGGTTCTCAAGGAGAGGCCGTGTTGGACGGAACAGGAAAGGAAGCACGCGCCCCGTGCAGACGGAGGCGGGGAGCAGAGAAAGATGAAGAGAAACGTCCGGTCTGCTGCTTTTTGTTTTGGAGACCTTGCCCTGACGGCCTCAACCCACAATGACAGGAACCCAGTCTCTGCCGCCTCCATCCCTTCCCCAGCTCGTCGCCGAGCAGCACCATCCCATCGCGTCCTCGGATAAGGACACACGGAGGCTGATTGTCGTGCTCGCCAATGCGAGCCTCGAGACGTACCGCGCCGCCTCCCAAGGAGGCGCGGCCAACCGCATGGGTGCCGCGCACCGGGAAGAGAAGTACTCGCTGCTGAACAGCGACGAGCACATTGGCGTGATGCGGAAGATGAACCGCGACATCAGCGACGCGCGACCCGACATTACTCACCAGGTTTGCAACGCTCTTCCCCTTCCCTTCCGCGGCCCGACTTCTGCAAATGAAAATAAGGGTCTTGCTATGTAGGTTCTTGGCCGTACTGAGACGTGATGCAGTGCCTTCTCACCCTCCTCGACTCCCCGATCAACAAAGCCGGCAAGCTGCAGATCTACATCCTCACGGCCAAGGATGTCCTGATCGAGGTGTCGCCGACCGTCCGCATCCCGCGGACGTTCAAGCGGTTCGCCGGCCTGATGGTGCAGCTGCTCCACCGGCTCTCGATCCGGTCTACTAACTCGCAGGAAAAGCTCCTCCGGGTGATTAAGAACCCCATCACGGACCACCTCCCACCCAACTGCCGGAAGGTGACGCTGAGTTTTGACGCCGACGTCCTGCCGGTCAGGGACTACATTGACAACCTGGACGACAAAGAGAGCATCTGCGTCTTTGTCGGCGCCATGGCCAAGGGCCCCGACAATTTTGCCGACGAGTATGTGGACGACAAGATCTCCATCAGCAACTACAGCCTTTCCGCGAGCGTCGCGTGCAGCAAGTTCTGCCATGCGGCCGAGGACTCGTGGGGCATCCTATAAGCCCGCCACACGCTTCTTCATCCTTGATCTGTTACGATCTATACCCCGCAGAACTGGGTAGCAGAGGGAGGGGGTTGTTGTGGAAGGTTTGGGCGCGGACGAAAACTAAAAAAGAAACGGAACACACGAAAATGGGACACGAGGGGGAGGCGACACGCGTGGCCAGTGGTTCTGGGAGGTGGGCATTGCCGATTCGTGGCATGTCCGTACTTCCGGACGGCTGGCCAGTCGGTTCGCCTCCTCGTCTGTCCTCTTTTCTTTTGTGTTCCGTTACCCTTCTTTTCTTTTCTTTTTCTTTTTGGCTACGACAGCTGGACCGTGCTGGGTGGAGTTTTGTGATACAACATCGCAGCAACTTTGCCTGGATAAGCGGGCTTGTCTGGCGTACTTGGGATATCTGTGCTTTGCGCTGTCTGCTGTTTTTGCAACCAAAACATAGGGCGTTCAACACCGGATCCAAGGAAACGCACTATTTGATAGTGGTTTCTTTTTTCGTGGAACACTTCAACTTGTTCCATGTTTCCTTTTTGTCTTCTTCCTTTTTCGAAGGGGGGTTTTTTTTCTATAGGGCTTCTTGCGGTTTCTCGACGCCAGGCACTCTGCCTCTACTCACTTGTTATTGCTAGTGCTACCAGTGCTCGCTACTACTAACTAGATTAACGGTATAAAAGAAGGAGATGAAAGGAAATCATGGTTCGAAAGAGAGGAGGAGGAGGAGGAGCTAGAGAGAGACGGGAAGAGTGAGGAAGTGTTCACGTGAAGGATCTTGGAAACAAGTGTTGGGAAATATCAGACTGCAGCGAATACGACGAGCAACCACCCCCCCCTTTTCGCCACATGGCTTATATCCAAGACAACAGAATAGGAAAGAGCTGGCTGGCATGTTTTCGATAGACGACGAATTGGTGTTGGGGAGGAAAGCCGAGATTGGGAACGGCTTCGTGGGGAACTCAAGGAGAAGAGCAGAGGATGAGAGGCAATTTTCTGTACGACAACCAGGGCAAAAAGGCAAAAAAAAACAAAAAAGAGCATGTCATGACATTACATAATTTTGGATGCATCTTGCATTCTGAGCAATTGGAAACCAGCGCTGTCACGGAACGGCCAATTGAACAACATGAATGACCAGCAAGTGAGAATGATTCGGCCAAACCGAAAGGACAGCTGCGAGAGCCGTGTCCTGTCAGCCCAAAACGGGGCAATTGTGCGTTCCCTCCCGTCTGCCTTATTTTCTCGACTGTGGCTCGGTTTGCTTTCAGCCGTGCTCTGCTTGTCGATTCTGGCTGTGTTCCTCCGTGCTGCAAAAAAGACAACGTTGTCTTCCAATTGATGCCGAAATGAGAGGAGCAGATTGTTGTTTCTATTTTTGCCCGCATAGAGCAAGCAGCATAAGCCACAATCCGCATTTTCCCCGTCTTTTTTTCTCTTGTTGCCCGACAAGAGACGCAGTAAACTACGCTACGACGCCTTACTGCGGCCGCTTTCCACGTCCAACAAAAAATCCTACGAGGCCCGTCTTACGTCTGTGCCAGAAGCTTATCCTTAGCTTCGCAGCCCCAGCTGCACTGCTGTGCCCGCTCGTCGTCCAAAGCAGTTAATACGAGACGTATCTGACGAAGGTGCTGAGCATGCAGGGCGACGAAAGGGGAAGCAGAGCCAGCTCTGTGCTCGCCCTGGGTTTCTTACGTCGTAGTTGTTTCTTAGGGTCTCGTAGCCATGTCCGTTTCCGGCTTACGCAGGACCAGCGAGCCCCAACCTGTGCGTCGGGCGTCCAGAGAGGAGAGGAAACAATACAGACTAAGCCTAGGGGACGTGCTGAGGCGAGATAGCAACTGAAGCGAGATGCGGAGCAGACATGGCCGCGACTGGAGGAGATGCAGAAAACGAAGACGAGAGAAAAAGAGCAGGACTCTTGGTTCTTTGTGGATTTTGCTGTGGATATGCTGTGGAGATATTTTGTGGCCCTCGGTTTGGGCCATGGACGCCCTGCCACGTCGTTCCCTATCGTGCTTGTTTGTTTGTTTGTTTTTGTTGTGTACATTGGCAGAAGCCGTCTCTGAGGCCCAAAGATGCGTACCCCTTGATTGTCCCGGCCAGCACCGCATGCGTGTACCTGTCTGCCAACGCCTTTGCGGCCCAATCGCGGAACCGCGGAGCTCTTCCTGAGCAGCAAGGGCCGGCAGGAATGCAGGAGACCAAAGCACAGAGGCAGATGCACAGACGAGCTGTTGACTCCGTACTGCCGTGATAACGTTGCTCAGTGTCCCTGCTCCGTACTCGTAAACAGGGCGGGAGAAGAGAACAGGCAAGCCTGCGATATCGCTCGCCCCCTTCTCTTCTTCCTCAGTGATACTCTCCGCGGGACAGCGACAAGGAGAGAAGCGACCCATCGCGGCCGGGCCGTGATGATTCGCCAACTCGCCTTTGCACCCGCCTTCGCTGGCCGTCATTTGCTGGCGTCCCCATTTTTTGATCAGGCCGGAACGGGTCAGGGAGCTTCTCCTCTTTTGCTCTTTTACTGTTTTTTTCTCCCATTCCTCGTTCATTTCCCTTCACGTCTCGTTCCATTCCAGCTGTCAACGCCCGCTAGCTCCGCGGCGGCCTCTCGCACATGCCGCCCCGCCCTAGCATATGATGCTGAAAAGTATTGGCCCGCAGCGCACCCGCCAAGCTCGGCCAAGAGCAGAAAACAGTCGCAAAACGCAGAAAAGACAGCTTTGAAAGTTAGCACTAAAACCACATTGGTTGGCAGCGCGAGGATCTGTCCTGGTCTGGTCTGGTCTGTTCTGGTTGGCTGAAACAGGGACTGTCCGCCTTCGCTTTCGTCCTCAGCGGCCAGCCATGCTTTTCCACTTGGGGGGACGAGCGAGGGGCAATAGCCCGCTTGGCCATTTTCATTGGACGAGAGGTGGTCGACTGTGATCCAAGTTGTGTCGCACTCTTCTGGCCTGCCCCGCCTTCCCTTTTTCGTGAAATGGGGACCTGGTGAGGCAGTCGCCTCGCGCAGCTCTTTCGAGAGGACATCCGTTCTCCGCCATATGGTCCCCCCGTATGGCCTCGTTTGGTCGCTGTTTTCGCCCTCGGCTCATCTGGCTGAGCCCTCCGCCACGGCGGCCCAGCTGTCTCGGACTTCGCGTGGGATATTCGTATGCCTGCACAGCTGCTCATGTAATCTAGCTGTTCTCGGCCTCGCAGTCGCATTCGCTCCTGCCTGCCACGGAAGAATCTTATTATCAGCAGCCAGACGTTATTGCGTCTCCTTTTTGCCCCTTGGCCATTCTGCTTTTGGCCCCCCTTCAGCGGCTCGCCTGCCCCTTCCCGCCCCTGGCTGTCCTTGTGCACTTTCGTACCGCACTTCCCGGCAGTCTGTTCTGCGTTGAGAGATACTTTATTTTGCCCCAGGGCCGCAGGGCGGGTCGCCGACGATTGGCGCAGCAGATGGAGGGGGGGCAAATCCGTGTCGCAAGACCCTCCAACAACCCCTCCAACAGCCAAACAAACCAAACTCGTAGCGTGCGATAGTCCTGGCGGCCCGCTGAGGTAACGGCCTAGCTTCCTTTTTTTCTCTTTGCCTTCCTTCACACTTGCTAGTACGTCGCAATAGTCGGCTGCCGCGGACGGCGAAAAACCGGTGCTGGGGTGGCGTTGTGAGGAATCTGAAGGAAGGTGCGATTCCTCACGAAGGCCATGGCTGGCCAGGGCCAGGACCAGATCCAGGACCAGGCATCCCCGCTTTGTGGCCTGTTTGCCTGGTGGGGTCTGCACGGAGCAGCTTTCACGCGTATCTCATCTTCTTACTTTGGACCTCCTGCCTCTCTCTCAGAGCAGCATCAGGTGGTCGCTGGGAAGCGCCGGGTGTGAGACACGGGCAGCGCGATGTGAGGGCGCATGGCAAGCCCGTAAGATACGTGAGATACGGCAGGTGCGAGGTACGAGTATTGCACGAGTACGCTGCCCTCCCTCTCTGCCCTGTGGTTGGGGGTCGCCGTGCATCGCTCCTGCCCGGCTGTGAGATGCCAGATAGAGTGCGCAAGAGTAAGATACGGAGAAGTTGCGTCTTACGACGTACCTTTGCAAGAAGAACATGGAAGGAGCGTGGAAGACATCGGAACCACCAAAGCACGTAAGATAGGAGTACTGCGACTCCGTCTTCCGCTCGTCTCGTTCGTGCACAACTCGCTCGTGCACACCCAAAGCGACGAAAACCGGTTACGCCCACCCTCCATTACAGACCACCGCGGCAGCCAAACAGAGCGAGCTTTCGACATTTTGGCTGTCCGTCCGTTCCTCTGTATCGCTGCTCTGTCCTGTCCGTCTGTCTAATCCGCCTGCGCTACTGCAGAGGACGACTCCGGCACCCCTGCACAAGTGGACCGGACGAGAGAGTTGGGAGGAATCTCGCATTGCCAGCCCAGAATGCGACCGTCTGCGAGACGTGGGCGATGAGCAGAGGCACAGCGGGGCATGCGATCGAGCGCCGCAGCGGAGGCTGCTTTTCACCAAACGATTCAGGCAGGGCTGCTTTTGCAGCATCGGCCTGTCGCTCTGGCGACCCGACGCACAGAGGGCCCAAGGGGAGACGAGGGACATGATTTCAGGCATGCGTACCCAGATGCGCTGGCAGCCAGACCCGCTCGCAATTGCGGTCTGAAGGCGAGGACGAGGGCGACAGACGGAGGCAGATAAAGAGAGGACGGTCTGCCAGGGGGCGCGCGCGAGAGAGAGAGAGAGAGAGAGCTGTGAATGAGAGATCGGAAGACGAGAAACAAGAGCAAAGACAAAAGATCGCCAAGCTCGACAAGCTCGACAAGATTGCCAAGCTCGAAAAACTCGGGGACGCACATCTCTGCACAACCGCCCTGTGACTTCACGGGCGTCTCGTCACAGACTCCCATCACGCACGCATGCGGTGACATCGCCGCCTGTCACACTCCACGCCGGCGCAACGAGCACGTTCCCAGACAACCAGCACCATCGAAACCTCCAGACAGAACTCGAACTCAGGCCCGCCCCAGCAGCCTGCACCCTGCACAGCCCTCTTCTCGCCTCAGCTCACCCGCGACCGCCCCGTTTCCGATCCCCATTGTTCCCCGTTTCTTTTCGCCCAGCTTGCTTGGTGCCTGCTTGCCTGCTGCAAAAGACCGCGTGTTTTACGCTGCCCTCGCATTCATTGCCTGACCCTGGCCTAGCCAAGGCCGATCCACTCCTCCATTCTCCTCTGTCCTCCTCGCTCGCGCCTCCACACCCCCCCTATACCTCCCTGACCTACGCGGTATTATCACTTTGCCGCTGAGAATCCCGCCCCCCCTTTCCGCTGCCACACCACGCAACGCCCACACGCACCCCCCCGGCCGATCTCCAGCGCTTGGTCATAAGACGGTATAGCGCTGGCTCCTCCTCGTCATTCACCCCCTAAAACGTACTTACATATCTTGAGACCTCGTCCTCGTCTTTCCCATGCTCCCCGTTCTCGAGGTTAGCCGTTTGTCTTCGGCCTCTTCCTTCTACTCCGCAATATCCCACTCCTTGGGCATTCGCTATCTGGCTTCGCTGCCTGCTCTCCCCCAAGCTTCGTCGACCTCGCCGTCTTCTTCAAAACCAGCGCCAGCCCCCTCCACCGCCCTTTCTATAGCTCAGCCAGCCCTCACCTTCGGCTCCGTCGATGCCAAACAAGCTCTCTTCCAGATCCGCCAGGTCGCCCCGACGCAAGACAGACCCCTCCGGACGTCCCATCTCGTCCTCTCGGCCGATTCACTCGACGCCGTCAACGATTTCCATGCTGCTGCGCTGAAGGCCAATCCCCGGTCTGCAGCCGTCATTGGAACCCGCGCTAGCCTCGAGAGCGATTCTGCCACGGTCATCGGTGCTGCTACTGCTGCCGCTGCTTCTCTCGAGAATAGCGACATCTGTGCCCGCGTTACGGATCTCGACGGCAACACCATGGAGGTTGCTTATCTGCCCGCGTCCTACAGCTATCCGTCCTACTACGGTGGATCGTCCTCTTCCAGACACCGCCAATTGAACGACTACGACTCCGACCGTGTCCTCCACTGGTCCTACGACTCCCCTGGCGCCGAGCTCTCCCACGCCTATAGCCCTCGGTCAGGCAGCAGCTCCCGGTATCGCGAAATGCCGGCCTCCTACGACTACCACTCCTACAACACCGCCTCGCCCACATCCTCGTCTTCTACCCGCTACCATGGCGGCGGTGGCGGCCGCACTGCCACCCTACGCCGGAGCGCCACATCCACGTCGGCTGCTGCCTACGAGGTGCCCTCCTCGGCCCGCCACTCGCCGCGCGAGTACTCCAAAGGCATGAGCGCTGCCGGCATGCTCGGAATGGCCGCCGTTGGCGCTGCCGCCGGGGCGGCCATTACTTACTCTGTGATGCGCAGCAGTTCCCGGTCTCGCAGCGGATCGTCGCGCGACCGCGACTTTGACGAGGTCACAGCCGTTCCACCGTTTCAGCGGCGGTCCACGTTCCCAGACTCGTACGAGGAATACACGGCAAGCCGGTACGGCAGTCGCGAGGGCATGCGAGCAAGATCACAAAAAGAGACCCGGGAGGTCGAAGATGTGTACGACTACGACGATAGCCGCGGTCGCCGTTCGTCCTCTCGGCAGTACCGAACCGGCAGCGGGTCGGTTGGCGGCTCCGGTAGCCGGACTCGCAGCGAGGCTGCGATGAACCGCGCGTCCTATTTGCTGCCCGAAGCCGAGATCCTCCCTAGCGGCGGCGGCAGCTATATTTCCAGTCGGCGCAGGGCGGCAGACGTGCCCCCGCCCGCTCTCTCGTCGTCCCGGCGCGGCTCCACCTTTGATTACCATACTGGTGAGCTTGTCGAGCGTGGCGACCGTGACAGCTATGTGTCGGTGGCTCGCAGCCACCGCACCGCCCGCGCAAGTGGCGGTGGCGGCAGCCGGCTGCCCTCGACGCCACCGAACGCGAGCCGCAGCGCGCCGGTCCGCCAGAGCGTCAGCCGGTCTGGAAGCTACATGTCTGCGCACAACGTTCCTCTGCCAGGCAGCGGTGTCGGCAGCAGCCACGCGCGGTGGGAGGACGACCGGTTCGCCAATGACGACCGCATTTTGTACGACGACGACGACAACGACAGCCTTGCGCCGAGCGACAGCATCAGCTGTGTGGGCAGCCGTCGGTACCGCTGAGCTGCTTGGCTCGCCTTGTCTCGTTTACTTTTGTTTTGTTCTGGGTTCACCGACTCGGTTAATGTTTTTTTATATCTTTTCTTTTGGATGGGCATATTGGGGGATTTTTGGGTAACTATAACTGTATTTCGGTGTCATCATATCTCTCGTTTAGTCTCCTGTTCGGCAAACCACTGGCTTATTTGGGCCTCTTTTTTGGATCTTTTCCTTTCGGTCTTTTGCGAATAAACACACCAAACATATAAACATCGGGTGAGAGATGAGGGGAGTGAGGACTACTTTATTTGGCTGTATTACTTTACACTTTGAACAGAGCAATCTGTATCGGCATGACGAGGAACTCGACAGCAAGAGACATGGAGAAAGGGGGAGGGGGGAGGGGGGGGAACATAACTTTGGAAGCTTCTTCCACTGCCAGGAAAGAGGGGAAGCAGCAGCAGCAGCCTGCGCCTCTATTGGATCTTGATTTCTTGCGTTATTTGGCTTCACAATGAGAAACGATCGCACACACACACCACATTTCATACTTTCTTGCTTTTTGCTTTTCTTTCTTTGGATTTCCTGACCTCGTGATGGTTTTTGCCGTGGGGATACCCTTCTGCCGGTTCCTGACGTTCCGCTCCGCGCGCTTCCGCCGGGTTTGAGAAGTAGAGGCGCGCTTTTGCTGCTCCCCACGTTTTCTGCATCCCGCTTGCGCATCTCTGACCCCCCAGGGGGGCATTACGTTAACGCAATTTGCAGCGGGCGGGCGCTTAATGCGGCGTCGTGCAGGGAAAAAGGATTGGAGACACAGGTAGGTGAGATTGTAAGCAAACCCGCGCGCAGGCCCGAAAAGGATCAGAAGTCGTCATCAGAAACCATCGACGTCCGTGAGATGTAGAGAAAATTCGGTACGAAAATAGAAGCCAGAATCCATGCTTGTCGATGGCCGTTGTAGAAGCCCCCTTTTCTCGTCTCTTTCCCCCTCCGTTTGTACGGTCTCCAATTGAAGGGTAATTACCAGGAGGTGATCGCCCAATGCCCGGGAAACTAAGATAAGAGATGAAGAAACGGTTATTCATACATATAGTGAGTGATATTTAACAAAGGGGGCGAAGATTGCCTCCGATGGCCGGCGCGGAGGCTAAAATTTCTTAGCTTCACCCGTCGCCGCCGGTCTGGTCGACTGTGGAAGGGCAAGACCGGATAGAAGAAAAAAAAGGAGGCAAAAAAGGGCTCAAAAAAACAAAAAAAAAAAAAACTGCCGCCATAGAAAACTGCATCATAATATCGCTCTAACCGAGAGACGGTCACAAAAGGAGGGAAAGACGGAAAAAAGACACAAACAGGTGTGACTCTTGCACACACGACACACAGAAGCCAACACATTTCTAACTACCATCATCGGTTTCCTCGGCGGATCCCAACCGTTGATGCATTGAATCGTGTGCACCACACCCGCATTGGCTGCAGACGAGAGAGAGAACACTGTTGCCGGCGTTGACTCACATGACCGCTAACCCCCATTTTTTCCCTTCGTTTCCCCTAGAAGACACTACTTTCGTTATCGACGGCGCGTGGCAGCGCGGGCGGAGGGGCCTCCTTTGTGGATATTATTTTGGCCTGTTCTCAGCATCTCACTTTGGCTTCTTTCTCACCTTTGCTCTGATCCGTTCCTCTGCCGCTGCTGTCTGTGCCCGGCAACTCTGCTGAGACCATCATAATAAAGGCAGGACTTGGGCCGCCATCTCGACGAGAGAGCGCTGCATTGTCTGTTTTGCACAAGCCGTTGTGCTGCTGAAAGGCCTTTCATCTCGCTCTCTTTATTCTCATACCCTCACTTCTGACTCAATATGCCTTCCATTGGGCTGGGCGAGTCCATCCCCCCGGACACGGCTCATGTAAGTTTCTACTGGCAGACACGGCGAGAGGCATTGGACAACAACGCATAGAATAACGTTACTAACTTTCAACTCGTCCAGGCCGTCAGCGTGTCCTTGCCGACGTGGAGGTCCAATGTCGGCTACGAGGAGGGTGAATCATGGGTCCTGTCCAAGATGGTGACGGGCTATCCAAGGTGAGTCTATGGGAAGAATGAGATGGGATGAGGGTGCCATACTACACAGACCACTGACAGCCAGCCCCCCCCCCCCTAGATTCTTCATCCACAACAGCATCAAGGCCTTTGCCGTCAGCGTCGCCGAGCGCTTCGGCCAGCCCGGCCAGACGGCCATCCTCTTTCCCAGCCGCATGGCCGCCGCGCGGTGTCAGGCCTTCATCCAGCAGTACGCCGCGCCGCCGTCGCTCCTCGAGGGGCTGGGCCTCGTCCACCTGGCCCTGGACCCGGCCAACCCGGCCGCCACGCCCTTCCGGCCCCTGGCGCCCACCATCTCGGCCGTCCTCCTGCACCCGGACGCGTTCCCCTTTGCCAAGCAGTACTGGCAGCACTCGGGCGACGGCGTGTCGAGCCGCCGCGCCGAGTACTGCCATAAGCTTTTCAGCGAGGGCCTGCTGGTGCGGCAGTCGGAAGATGGGACTGCAGTAGCGCCAGCAGTAGCAGCCCCCGCAGTGCCGACGTCCCCCCCTTCTCCGCCGGAATTGGTGGGCATGAAGCCGTTCCGCGGACCGAAGCGGTACCGCCGGCCCATGTCCCCGACGAGCAGCGCAGCTACACCCACGGCGACGCTGAACGGCAACGGCATCAGCAACAGCTACGCTAACGGCAACGGCCGTCCTGTCTCTCCCAACGGCGGCGGCGACGCGGACGAAGACGAAGACGAGACGGCGCGCTTCCTCGAGGAGCGCTTCGGGCGCAATCTCGACCTGTCGTTTGTGCGCCGCGCCAAGTCGGCCATCCTCCGGCGCATCACGGGCGCCATGACGGCCGACAACGACGTGGAGCTGGACCGGCGCCGGTCGCAGTCGCCGCCGTCGCCTGCCGCGGCCGCCGCTGCTGCTGCGGCAGTAGCAGCTGCGAATACTGCTCCTGTCGGCGACGTCAACCTCCGCGGCGTGGCCAACGTCCTCGAGGAGGACGTCTACCTGGTGCCCTGCGGCATGAACGCCGTCTTCAACGCCCACCGGTTCCTGCTGCGGGCGCGCCCCGACCGCGCTCACCTCAAGAGCATCAACTTCGGCTTCCCCTACGTCGACACGCTCAAGATCCTGCAGAAGTTCGGCGCCGGCTGCCTGTTCTACGGCCACGCCTCCGAGGCCGACCTCGACGACCTCGAGCGCCGGCTGCAGGGCGGCGAGCGGTTCCTGGGCCTGTTCTGCGAGTTCCCCGGCAACCCGCTGCTGACGTGCCCGAACCTGGGCCGCATCCGCCGCCTGGCGGACCAGTACGACTTCGCCGTGGTCGTCGACGAGACCATCGGCACGTTCGCCAACGTCAACGTGCTGCCCTTTGCCGACATGGTCGTCAGCAGCCTGACCAAGATCTTCTCGGGCGACTGCAACGTCATGGGCGGCAGCCTCGTGCTGAACCGCAGCCGGACGGCGGGGGGCGCCCTCTACGGCCTGCTCAAGGCCGCCGCCGCCGACGAGTACGACCCGGACGCGTACTGGCCCGAGGACGCCATCTTCATGGAGCGCAACAGCCGCGACTTCGCGGCCCGCGTGGACCGCATCAACGCCAACGCCGAGGCCATCTGCGACGTGCTGCGGGCGAGCCCGCTGGTCAAGCAGCTGCACTACCCCAAGTACGGGCCCTCGCGAGCCAACTACGAGGAGTGCCGGATCGGGGCCAACGGAGACGGCAGCAGCACCGCCCATCGCGTCGGCGGCTACGGCGGCCTGCTGTCGTTCAGCTTCCACCGCCATCCCCAGGCCGTCGCCTTCTACGACGCCGTCGAGACGGCCAAGGGCCCCTCGCTGGGCACCAACTTCACGCTGACGTCGCCGTACGTCGTGCTGGCGCACTACCAGGAGCTGGACTGGTGCGCGGACCTGGGCGTGGACCCGGACCTGATCCGGGTCAGCGTCGGGCTCGAAGAGCCGGGCGCGCTGCGGCAGTGCTTCGAGACGGCGCTGGCGGCGGCGGCGGCGGCACCGTAGGGGGGACGGAATAAGAAAAAAAAAGGGTAGTTTAGCATTCTTGGAATTACGTTACTTGCAGAGTAGTTGAAAAAATGGGACATGGTATCAAGCAACTTTGATTACGATTATTATATGCTATTGAAAAAAAAGGGGGAGGGGGTATAAAACTCTTTTCCAAAAAAGCACGTCTTTTTTTCTTCTTTTCGTCTTTGACGGGTCGTTGCTATCACATCACGACACACGACGACGGCTTGTAGCCCTCGCCAAAGAGCTCGACGCCGCGCTCGATCTCGTTGGCGCGCTGCTTCTCCTTGGCCTCCTCACGGAAGTAGAGCTTGAGAAACTTCTCGAGGTCGCCGTCGAGGCTGCCGACGTCGGCCTCCATGACGACCTCGCCGCGGCACAGCGGGCAGAACTTCTGGGCCTCGCGCTGCATCTTGATGACGCAGCGCACGCAGAAGACGTGGCGGCAGCGCAGGCGCACGGGCAGCCACGCGAGGCTGAGGCACACGGGGCACGTGTAGTCCTCGAGCCGGGGCACGACGGCCACGACGTCGGCGGCGATGCGCGCGCACACGTCGCGCGCCATGCCCTCGACGAGCAGGTCGTGGTGGCGGCGCGACAGCGCGTCGGGGAACGTCGTCGACACGCCGAGGGCGGTCCACTTGTCGAACTTCTTCAGGATCTTGGACTGCGCCGTCTGGTTCAGCTCGCGGAACCGCAGGTTGAGGTACAGCCGCTTGTTGAGCAGGAGGAAGTGCTGGTAGGCCGCGACGCTGGCGGCCAGCTGGAAGTGCTGCAGCAGGCCGCGCCGGCGCACCTGCTCCTGGAACCAGTCGAGCTGGCGCGACGCCTGGGCCGACGACCGCGCGCGGCCGTGGTCGCGCTCGCGCGTCGAGAAGAACACCTGCGCGTCGAGGTACAGCTCGAAGAGCTCGCGCCACCGCGTGAGGTCGCTGGCGTACTTGTGGGCGACGGCGGTAGTCGTCGCAGCTTCTGTCTTGGCGTCTGCCTTCCCGCCCAGCCCCAGAAAGGTCCTCGGCTTCCGCTCCGGCTGCGCCACCGCCGACACCTCGCGGCCCAGCGCGACCACCTCGGCCGTGATGGCGGCCTGCTCGGCCTGGCCGATGCGCTCGAGCTCGGTCATGTCGCGGTAGATGAGGCCGAAGAACTCGTTGTCGGCGGTCAGCGAGACCTCGACGCGCTGGAAGCTCTTGAGGCGGGTGCTGGTGGTGCCGGTGCCGGTGTCGTTCGCTGCGTGTTCGCCCGGTGGGGATGCCAGAGCAGAGGGCGGTCCGCTCTCGTCTTCGTCGTCGTCGTCGTCGTCGACTTCCACGGAGGAAACACCGGGCACGCCGTCCGTCATTGGCTGGTCGTCATCTCCACTTGCCACGGAGCAACGCCGAAGGTCGGCGTGCTTCTGCAGAAAGGCCCGGGACGCCGGCGACAGCGACGCGTCCACGACGGCGCCGTCCTCGAGGTCGACAAAGATGGTAAAGTGCGGCCGGACGTCCGAGTCGCTCACTGGGGGTGTCAGCATGAGCCACATCGAAGAGAACGTGTATGACAGAGAGGGAGAGGGAGACTCACCATCAAACTTGTACTTAGCCAGCGGGATCTGGTCGCCGCGCGCCGACACGGCCTGGGCCGCCAGCAGCTGGCGCAGGGTGTCGGCGTCCAGGCCCATGCTCTGGAACTCGGCGCGGATCTTGTTCAGGCATTTCTTCAGCGCCGGGTAGGGGATGGCGGCCTGGCACCACTCCTCGGGGTAGTCTAGGCAGGAAGTTAGAGTCTCTGAAGTTGTTTCTTCCGCCTCTGGCGGGATCTCGTCGTCTCGGGACTCACCCCCGCTCTGGAGCGCGGCTTTGAACTCGCGCGCAAACTTCATCGTCCGCGGTCGGCCCGGTGGTGGTCGGTCGCACAGGGCGCAAGGCTGCGAGGATGAGTGGCTATGGATGAGGCTTCCGGGGTGGTAATACTGGCTCGGCGGCGTCGCAGGATCATGGCGACACGGAGGGTCTGCGCTACACGATGGGGAGCTGTTCTGGCATGCAGGTCGCTGGACGAGGACAAGATAGCTTTGTAGGACTGTAGTATCCCCCAAAAATAGCAATAGAAAATAGAGAATG
Organism: Sporothrix brunneoviolacea; assembly: GCA_021396205.1. NCBI lineage: Eukaryota > Fungi > Ascomycota > Sordariomycetes > Ophiostomatales > Ophiostomataceae > Sporothrix > Sporothrix brunneoviolacea. The sequence continues at coordinate 24,039 of WNYD01000280.1, forward strand.
AAGAAGGGCGTTCAAGAAGCTGTCACCGAGATGAATGTCGTGAAGGCCTTGAAGGGTAGGTGATCCGGTATGAGAAGACGAGGATATCAACGAGAGAAGATACACAGAAGTGAGGGTGAGAACAAGAACGAGAACGAGAACGCCAAGAGAGAATCGTCAAATCGTGATCCTGGTGCCTGGCCCCTGACGATGCGCATCCGGGGTCGAGATTTTGCGACCAGTTTCCGGAGGTGGCGAGAATTATATGTCACCCAAGGGCGAGTAGTTGTCACTGAGAGGACAGGCGCCACAGGGCGGGTCAGGCGATCGCTCCCTAGCCAGGCTTGGCCAAAAGAAGGCGTCGGTCACCGGGCGAGATGAGGGCAAATGGGCCGCTAACGACGCGGGCTGCAAGTCGACATTGGCGGGGGGGGCGCTCTGAGCCGTTCTTCGCCGTGTTCTAGGGCTGGCGGGCAAAAACTCTGCTGGGCCTAGGCCGAGTTGGGTGTTCTGGACAGCTTCAGCGGTGTGCAGTGAAATACAGGCGGCTGCTGGCGAGTTATACGCACGCATATTATAGGAATATGAAAATAGACGGTGTAGTCGCGAGTTCGCACAAGGGAGCTCTCGGCGTAGGATGTCTGTTCAAGAATCCCCACAGAATACAATATAGACATTTCCAGGCAGAATGAGAAGCCAGCAGGGAGAAGAGAGCCTCGCGATACAGCAAGTTGTTTGTCAGGATTTGACGGGTTTGCTCAGCTCAGGCGGCCACATGGTACAGCACCGATCGACCACTGGCTGGACGTCGTAGCGCCGTCCATAGCGCCTTGTGTGCGAGCAGGGAGCGCATATTGCAGCTGGATAGTCGAGACAGGACAACGCCAACAAGAGAAGCGAGGTAAGATAGAAAAGGGGACTGCGAGTAATTGATCTAGCCAGGCTAAAGAGGCCCTATAACACGCGGGACCATTATTGCTCGTCATCCGAACGACATGTTGGTGCTCGCACCATCCATCACGTTGGATCTGATCATGCTCGCTGCCCGCGCTCATAGCACCTTGTCCCCACGAAATACAGTCCGCCATGAAGAGAATCAACAACACAGTGTGCCTGTATCGTAGGTCCTGCCAGTCCGGTTACAAAAGCATTTCCAGCACTACCACGAGACTCCCTAGAAATGGATAGCTTTATTGTAGGTGGCCATCGCCGCCTCCTTGAGTGCCTGACGCACGGCACAGCTGCCATGCCTCTGCGGTGGGACATTCTCTTCCGCGGTGGGCATGACGTAAACGTTTCCAATCCATGGAAGGGCATCTCGACGGAGCAGAAGAAACCCGCAGTAAGCTCTTCGTGCACGAGCTGGCTGTTCTCGGAGCTGAGCTTGCTGTTTTCGATCAGCACCGACTGGTGGGCATATGCGGAGTTGGATGCTCGTACGCTTCAAATATTAGCAACCGTCATACTCCACCGCCGATGACGACGATTTCGCCCATGATAATCCGCAGTGTGAGGAGCACGGCTCGCGTTGGTGGCTCTCAAAGAGGCAGTATTGACGTGATCGACGCAATTTTCTGAAACAGAAATTGGATACCCGGAAAGTAGCACCGCTTGCAAAACTTGGCCAAGCTTGTTCCGATGATAACCCTCTGGGTCGATGCCTGTGTGGTGCCACTGCGCGTTGGTGATGATTTTCTTCATAGGGACTGTGCCCTGTTGGACGCAGATGGAGCTCGATTTCGAGCCCGAAGGCGTATGACTGACGATGTACTGGTAGAGCAGCCATGGTGAAAGTCACTTCGTCTTGGGTTCACCAAGACGCGAGTCTGCCTGCAATGAACAAGGAAACGCTCGTGTTTCTTCCAAAATCCACTGGATAGGCGTAAAAAGCGTCAAGGTGGAAGATGGTGTGAGAAACGATGGCAACCCTTCTGCCTTGTGCTGGTGGTATTCGCCATCTCCCCTAAAAACAAGCTGTGTTAGTAAATAAACGGTTTGACATTAAAAAATAGCAAGGGTGAGTGGTTATTGTCGCGAACTCCATACTTGTGTGCCTTCACGACGTTTAACGCGACCAAGACTGTTCATCTTGACGCGGGCCACGGGCTGTGCCAGGCCCAGAATTCTTCATCCAGCTCGTGGCCCGACGTCCCACAACAGACCCCGTCATGAATAGAGAGGTCGTGCCGCTTCGACTGAGAGTTCTTGAGATTGGACAAGATGATGCCCACAGGGTGGTGACCTCTTGGGCCGCGGCGCGCCAAAGGTCACGTGTGTGGTCACGGACTCAGACAAAAAGTTGGGAGCATTAAGGCTCACCCACTGTGGCCCACAGAGCTGTGTCTGGGGTACAAATGTGCCAATAGACTGATTCGCAAGGGGAAAAAAAAGAAAAAAAGAAGAAAAAGAGAAAAAGAAACGTCACGGCAAGAAAGGACATGAGACGTGCGCGACAACGCACGACTTACCCTATATGGTCCTGCCATAAACTATACCTTCCAGGAGCTGCCCGAGTAGAGAAAGGAGCGTTGCAGAGAAAGCATGGGAGCCGAGCAGTCGACCAACCGCGGCGCCGGAGCCCAGGCGCAGGCGGCGCCGCAGAAGACGTGCTATTACGAGCTGCTCAGCGTGGAGCGGACGGCCACAGATGACGAGTGAGTGGACGATGTCTGCGTTGTATTCACTCCGCTCCCGGAGCCTGTGCTGACGGCGGTGCAGGATCAAGAAAGCGTACCGGAGGAAGGCCCTCGAGCTGCACCCGGACCGCAACCTCGACGACACCGTCAACGCCACGCGCAAGTTTGCCGAGGTCCAGACGGCCTACGAGATCCTGTCCGACCCCCAGGAGCGCGCCTGGTACGACTCGCACCGCGATGACATCCTGCGCGGGGACAGCGGCGTGGCCGACGACGGCGCCGACGGCGCCGGCGGTGCCGGGCCCCGCTACTACAACAACGTGCGCCTGACCCCGACCGAGGATCTGTTCAAGCTCATGGGCCGCTTCAACTCGAGCGTGCCCTTCAACGACTCGCCCTCGGGCTTCTTCGGCATCCTCGAGGCGACGTTCGCCCAGCTGGCCCTCGAGGAGGAGGCCGCCGCCAGCTGGGACGGCCACGGCGAGGACGAGGCTCCGCTGCAGTACCCGCCGTTCGGCTCGGCCGACGACGACTACGACGCCGTCGCCAAGCCCTTCTACCGCGACTGGTCCAACTTTGCCACCCGGAAGTCCTTCAGCTGGAAGGACAAGTACCGGCTCTCGGACGCGCCCGACCGCGCCGTCCGCCGCCTCATGGAGAAGGAGAACAAGAAGGCGCGCGAGCTGGCCGCGCGCGACTTCAACGACGCCGTGCGCTCGCTCGTCGCCTTTGTGCGCAAGCGCGACCCCCGCTACGTGCCCAACACGCAGTCCGAGGCCGAGCGCCAGAAGATCCTGCGCGACTCGGCCGCCGCGCAGGCCGCCCGCCAGCGCGCCGCCAACCAGGAGA
>WNYD01000281.1:0-27440 GCA_021396205.1 Sporothrix brunneoviolacea
CTCGACGTGCTGGGCTGGGACCCGCGCGGCGTCAACGCGACGCAGCCGTCCGCCGCCTGCTTCCCCTACGACGCGGACCGCGACCGCTGGTGGCAGCTGGCGCACCGGTACCGTGCGGTGGCCGCGGCGGACACCGGGGGCCAGCTGGCCGTGGCGGACGCCCTGTTCGAGGCGACGCTCGGCGCCTGCCGGGAGCGGCTCGGCGACCTGGGCCGGTTCGTGGGGACGGGCATGGTGGCGCGGGACCTGGACGCGATCCGCGACGCGCTCGGCGAGCCGGAGCTGACGGGCTACCTGGTCAGCTACGGGACGGGCATCGGGCAGACGTACGCGAACCTGTTCCCGGACCGGGCGGGGCGCATCGTGCTGGACGGGACGCAGTACGCGCCCGTGGAGTGGCAGCAGGGCGGGTTCGGGTGGGGGTCGCTGGACAACGTGACGGACGCGTGGCGCGACGGGTTCCTGGGCGAGTGCCTGGCCGCGGGGCCGTCCCACTGCGCGCTGGCCGAGCCTCCCCCGGGGGGCAGCAGTTCTCCTGCGGGCTCTGTGACCCTCGAGGCCCTCGAGGCCCGCATGGCCGCGCTGCTGGCGGCCGTCGCCGCCCGCCCCGCCGTCGGCTACACGGCCGCGTCGGGCCCCTCGATCGTCACCTACTCGTCGCTCGTCGCCGCCATCTACGCCGCCCTCTACCAGCCGCGCACGTGGCCGGGCATGGCCCAGATGCTGTTCGACCTCGAGCGCGGCAACGCCTCGCTCGTCGCCCAGATGATCGACGGCTTCGTCTGGCAGTACGACCCGGCGGCGGCCGCCGCCGCCGCCGCGGGCGGCGACGCCTGCCCCCCCTCCTCCTCTCTCGTCCCGCCGCCGGTGGCCGCCTCCACCTCCGAGCTCCAGCCCCTCGTCGTCTGCGCCGACTCGTTCGACGCGCCCCAGCCCGCGGGGGGGCTCGCCTGGTGGGACGCGCTGTGGGCCAACATGACGGCCAAATCCTGGATCGCCGGCAACTCGCGCTTCTACAACGTGCTGCCGTGCCGCCACTTCGCGGCGCACTGGCCGCAGCCCGCGGGCGTGTTCCGGGGCCCGCTGAACGCCAGCCTCGCCCACCCGGTGCTGCTCGTGGCCGAGACGTACGACCCGGCGACGCCGCTGGCCAACGGGCGGCGGCTGGCGGCGGAGATGGGCCGCGGCAACGCGCGCATGGTGGTGCACCACGGGTACGGGCACGCGTCGACCGCGGACCCGTCGGGCTGCACGGACGCCGTGCTGCGGGCGTTCGTCCTCGAGGGCGCCCTGCCCGACGCGGACGAGACGCACTGCTTCGCGGACGAGAAGCCGTACCGGTACGGTCTCCAGGAGGGCGAGGGCGAGGAGGGCGGTGCGCTGATGGCAATGCCGGCGTCGTCGTCTCACGAAGAGCACCTGGACGTCTGGAGGGAGCACATCCGGGACATGATGCTGTGGAACCCGGGCCTCGTCCGGCAGCGGGCGTAGGCGTTGCCTCGATTTCTGTCGTCTTCCGCAGGTATTTCTACCTTTGTCTATGTAGCGTGTGCGTTAGCAGGAATCAGCAATTGTGTGTGCATGGCACTGCATTTGAGCACTTGGATCCTTTTGTCTTCTATTTTAACAAAAAAAAAACCTTCCTATTATTTTTGTCCGTGCTCTAAGGCGTGTTCTTTTGGAAAGGGTTGTCGTAATTAATATTATTTTTGTACAAGTAGGTTTACAACGTAGAAGAAACAGGTCATTTAATTTGAAAAGAAAAGGGAAATCAAAGCAAAAAAAAAACCAGCCGCCGATTTCGTTCTTGTCATTCATATTACACTCTTTTGTCGTTTCTCTTGTTCGTCGTATTTTTGCGCATCTGCGGCAGTTGTATAATCCCTTCCCTGCGGGGGGCCATCCCCGTTTGTCGTTGTTTTGTACCGTTTGTACCGCAATTGAAAAATCAAAATCCCGTTGTTGGCGAACAGGGGAGGAAATGCAGAGAAGTATCGCGTTCAAACAAGCGCAGCAAATGCACGGAAGACAACCCAAGCATGGGAAAAATGGAAAAAGAAGTGAAACGTTCAATGAAGACGACTCAACGAAAAGGACACACAAGACGCAGAGAAATAAAGAGAGACCACGGCAAAAAAAGCCAGCCAGCAAGTAAAAAAAAACAAAAAGTTGCAGAGAGCAGCGTTTCTTTCTTTCAGAAAAAAAATTTCCATGCCAGAACGCCATGATCGAGTTTTTGTTTTCCCTCCTGTTCCCAGGTTTTCCCCCAAAACCTCCTTTGGTTTTTGTCCCTCCCCTCTCTCTCGGTTATCTGACAAATTTCCCTCGTCGTCCACCCAGAGGACCAGGCCACCGTTGCTATTCCATACATGATTACAAAAAAAAAGTACACAAACGGGCTGATAAAAGACACAGACAAGGCTCTTTCCACTCGATGCTGATTTCCGATACAGGTAAAAAAAAAAAGTAAGGACTCCCGCGAAAGCACGGCGTCGAAAAAAGATAAAACGGCCGCTGACAGAGAAGTAGAAATAGAATAGAAGACGCATTTGAAAAAGAACAAATTGAGAGACCATTGAAAAGAATAAAAATGGAGGAGAGTTAAAATGTGAGAGCACGATCATCGTGCTCGTGCTGTGGATTCGAGAACGCTTTAGACGCCACCGCCCATGAAAGCGGCGAGGTCGTCCAGCTCCAGGAGCTGCCTCTCAAAGGCGCTGCACAGTTCCTTAGCGGTGATATCCACGGTGGGACCAGGCGGGTTCGAGGCCGTCTCCTGGGGCTCGGGCGACTCCAGCTTGCCGACGGGCAGCGGAGGGGGGCTGTCGGGGGCCGGGGTGGAAGCACCAGCCGATCCGCCGTTGATTGTGGCAATGCCGACGCGTCTCGGCGCCGGCGGCTCGCTGCCGCGGTCGACGGAGTCGGCCTGGTCCGCCTCCTGCGACGCGGCCGGGGCGGACTGCTCGTAGTCCATGGCGTCGGGGTTCGTGTCGGGCTGGGACGAGGCATCGTCCTTCAGGTACGGGGAGCCGTTGGTCGCCTTGGCATGCTCGGGCGACTCCGGGGGCTCTTGCTGCGCGTTCATATCGCGCAGCACCTTGGCCATGACGGTCAGGTGGCGGTTCCAGGGCATGACCAGAGGCCAGGACTCGGCGCCGTCGTTCATCAGGCGCAGGCTGTCCCGCACGATGTGGGAGGCGGTCTCCGTGACGTTGGGCGGCGCGAGGCCCTTGAGATACAGGTAGGCGACGGTAGAGCCGGCTGTGAAGGCCGAGAACAGCATCACGATGGGGAAGCACAGGATCGCGTCCTTATCCGCGCCGTTCTCCAGCGATACGAGCATCGAGATGATGCCGTGCGAGGCGGCGAAGATCTTGTCGATGAGCAGGGTGTCGGGGCTGGTGGTGCGGAAAACCTCGGCGTCGAAGTCGTCGGCCGTGACGACCTGCAGGATCTGGCGGCGGTTGACAAAGATGGTGGCGCACTGCAGCAGGCAGTGGATCATGGCGTAGGTGAAGCCGCTGCCCATGGTGACATGCAGGTTGATCTGGCCCGGCTTGTCCGCGAAGTGGACAGGAAGGGACTGGCGGATGGCATCAATCTCGGCCTCGAGATCAAGGCACCGAGCCTCGGAGAACGTCTCAATGGTCGTCGTCGTCATCATTTCGACAACGCTGCGCCAGGCCTTGGTGGCCAGGACAATGTACGCGAACTCGCCGACATCGGCAAGAGGAGCATCCGGGTCCGGGGCCACGCCGGGGGCGACGCCGCTGAGGGTCCGGACAAAGACGGGGCTTCCAAAATTGAAGTTCATATCTTGGCACGGGAGGGCCACGTCGACAATGTCGAGCGACGACAGAGCAGGGTGGCGGCCGGGGCTGCTCGTGAGGAAGCAGTCGAGGATGTAGATCAGCCACAGCGTGCGGCGGAAGGCCTCCTCCTTGAGGAAGTTGTCGGGGTCAGACGGCTGGTGGGTCTGCACGATGCGAAACATCTGGGCCATGCGGGCCGCCTGACCAAGATAGATGTAAGCACGCACGGCGTTACGGCAGCCCCATTCGTGGATGACCAGGAGGCAGAGGGCCTGGATGTCGCCGAGGCTCGGGTGGTCGAGCGACTGCATAATGAAGTTGATCGCCTTCTGGGCGAAGTGCTCGGCAGCGGCCGTGCTGCCGCCGTGGCCACCATAGCGGCGGATGAGGGTGGGAGAATGGCTGTCGAGCTCGTTAGCAGATGCACAGCAAGTCCTAGACACGAGCATCGTGCAGCGGGAGGGACACCACGCGGCTGCGCGGAAGGAAGGCAAGTCTTACCGAGCTGCGGTGGTCAGCAGAGCGTGGACCATGGACGGATCGAGCGTGGCGTTCTTGACCTGCTGGAGGAATGATGGCTTGTGGAAGGCGACACATGCGGGCAGGGTCTTGGAGATGACCCGCTCGCACTCGGCCATGAGTTCCGGCGTGAGTCTGGCAAGCGTGGTGACGCCATGGTTAGTCAACAGGATCGATATGGAATCAAAAAAGGAAGCCGATGGAGGGCGGGAGCAAGAGGAGGCGGTGGAAACAGGGTTGGGACGGACGGCAGAAGGAGAAGGCAGTAAGTAGAGCGTGTGCGCCGTAGACGGCGTGTGTTTCAAGTGGGGTTGTGCAGCGTGTGCCACGCCGGAGCGGAGCAGCCTGGGAGAGCAGAGCAGAGCAGAGCAGGCGGTGGACGTATGACAAGGGGGGCAGAGAGATAGTGAGAAGAGGGTGAGAGGCCTATAGGGGAGCGACAGGCGAGAAAGGAAAGGTCCGAACAAGCCATCGCCGGATGTAGAGGAGCGAAAAGTGGAGACCGCGGGCGGAGAAAGATGGGGAAATGAGAGGATGCTAGGGAAGAGGGAAGACGCAAGAGAGTGGAACGGGAAGTGGTGGAGGCAGAGAGGGGGCGGGAGGTCACGATGGCAGAGAGAAGGGGGGGGGAGGAGAGGCGAGGTGACAGCACAGCTCGAGGCGATGCAGATGCCGAAGCATGTGGGCGTGCGGTGGTTGACGATGGATGCCGGACGAAGGAGAGAGAGCATAGGCAACGCGATGGATGCCGGACTTACTTTTCAGCACCGCCGAGCGAGTGGCGAGCGGCCCCGGACGAGGTCGGGACGATGCGGTCGCCGGCCGCCACGCCGCCGGCCGCCCGGCTGTCGCTGGGCAGCGACTCGCGCGTGCGTTGAGGGATGCGGGCGGGCGACACGCCCTGGCCGCCGTGGCTCATGGACTCGGAGGGCAGATAGCACTCGTGCATGCCCTTGGCGCAGTTCTTGCACGGCGCCCGGCCGTTCTCGTAGACGCACTTGGTCTTGCCCTTGCGGCAGCGCACGCAGGCGCCGCCGGCGCGGAGGGCCGTGGCGCGGACGACGGAGGCCATCGCGGTGGTGGTGATGCTTCCGAGATCAGATGTGCTGAGATGACGGACCACGGGAATGGTGATGCTTTTCCAGAGATGAAGATATCTTGAGATGACGGTGATGGCGAAAGAAGACGTGAAAAAAAAACGGCGATGAAACAAGCTCCCGGAGGAAGGGGAGAAGAAAGGAAGGATGAGAGCGAGGAAAGAAAAGGGCCCGGAAGGAAATCGGAAGAAAGGGCGGGAGAGGGGAGAAAATAGGGGCCACCAGGAGCAGGGAGTGGAGGTGGGACAGGAAAGGCCCGGAAGCGAGGCGCGCGAGCGAGCAGGCGAAGAGGGTGGCAAAGCAGCAGCAGCGCCGGCGAAGGCAACGGAGCTTCGCGGCGGAGAGGCGCACGCGCAACGCGCGGGTGACAGTATGCTTCTGCTGGGGTTGGGGCTTGGGGGCGCGGGCTTGGGGGGTCGGCCTTGGTCGCCTGTTTGTTTTAGGTAAGCCCTGGGGGTGGTCCGCTTCTGCTGGCGTGCGCTTCGGCGTCGGTCGGCAGACTATTTCTGGGGCGCGCTTTCTTCTTTTGGCGCGCTGCGTATAATATTGCTGCTCTGCATCCAACGGGGCAGCCCGGAGAAAGAAGAACCGGAGAAGGACGAAATCTGGCGTTTCGGGGCCTGGGAGGATAAAACGAGATGGGGAAAGAGGCAAGTGAGAAAAAGGAAAGAAGGAGAGAGAAGAGAAGGAACAAGAGACAAGATGCAAAAAAAAAGAGGGAAGGCGCGGAAGTGCTTTGCGTGTTTCGGGACAGGGAAAAGGGAAAAGTTGTGCGAAGGGGGACGAGGGGGGGGGCAGGAGCGGGCGGGCGAGAGAGCGGTGGACGAGGGCGTCGCGCGGTGGTGGAAGGTGCGGTGGGCGGTGGGCGGATGGCGGGATAAAAAAAAATTAGGCCAAGTCAGAGGGAAGGAGCAGGAGACGGACGGACGGGGCGGGCGGCTGCGAAAGGCAGGACAGCGAGGATGGGGGGGGGCGTGCGGAGGGTGGGCGCAAAAAGTAGAGGAAAAAGGGGGTGTGCGCTCAAGAAGGCCGGCTCTGAGTAAGGAAAGCACGAGAGAGACAAAATGCAATACGGTGGGAAACAACAGAGGACACGGAAAGGCAAAAAAAAAATGGGAAAGAGCGTCGCGGGCGGATCGGGTGATGATGCCGGGGTTCGAGAGGGAAGGGACGGACGCGAAGCAGGAGCCACGCCCAACAGAATGGAATAAAATAAAACGGCAAAAAAAAAGCAGAAAAAGCAAAAAAAGCACAGAGCAGGCCGGAGGGAAATTGAAAAGTGGGGCACTTCCTTGTTGCTGGCTAAAGCGCAAGGAGTTGGCTCCGGAGCACGAGTTGGTGTCGTCGCCACAGCACGGCGACGCGAGGGCGTGCGGGCGGGATGCCTGGGCAGCCTGGCGCACGCTGGGGACACAGGCTGCGCGGCGGTCGTACGCCCCGTCCTGCAGACTGCGTGCGTTGCCGCTGCGTGTCCTCCTCCTTTTTTTCTCTCTTTTTTTTTCTTCTTTTCTTTTCTTTTTTCTTTTCTGTTTTATTTCTCGTTCTCTGTCGTCTCCTCCCACAGCCTGCGACGCTGACAGCCGGCTCCACGGCGCAGCACAGCCCAGCCGCAGCCCGCCCCGGCGAAGCAGCGACGCAGCGCACAAGACGAAGCGACACAGGAACGAGGCGCGTCCCGCTGTGGAATCATTCGGCGCACTCGGCGCGCCCATCTCACGCTCGCTCGGCTCGTCATGCTCGCAGTCCCCCCTTTTTCCTGCGTCCTTTTTCTCCTGTCCGCCCGTCCTGCTTCATGCCCTGCCTGTTCCAAAGCCGCACTTCCCGCGGCAGCGCCTGCTAGCGCCGCGACAAAGTGCAGAGCAAATGGGGCATGGAGACGCCCACAACGGCGCCGCCGCCGCCGCCGCCGCCTGGCATGACACACGGTGGACAGACCAGGCCCCAAGGCCAGGCCAGGCCAAGCGTGGGTGGCAGTCTCCCATGCCCGCCACCATCCTCTCTCATCTCTCCCCTCCCAGGGCGGCAGGCAGAGACGGCCGGCGGCGTCTGCTGCCAACGACGCGTAAATTGCAATTTGCAGGCGGTTTTGCGGCAGTTTGGCCGGTGCAGGCTGCGGCCATGGATGGGTCTATAGGGAGTGTACGGTGTACTTGTTTTGCCAGAAACGAAAGCACGAGGGCAGCAGAAGAGAAAGAGCCGGGAAAACGAAGCACAAAAAGCACAGGCAGACGCCAGTCACGGCGCCGGACAACGCCAACGATCGGGCTGACCGTCGAGGTCGAGTGACACGCGCGCTCGCTTGGCTCTTGGCTCTTGGCCCTCTCTTGCGGAGTGGCCTCTTGGCTCAGACTGCAGGTCGCAAGTCGCAGCCTAGGTCGCATGTCGCTCGGGTCGAGTTCGGGCCTGTTGGCGCTTGCCCTCTGGCCTCTGAATCAAGGGGGTGTCGGCGGGAAAAGCGAGGGCGTGTCGCTCTGGCTCTGCGGGTGTTTTGCGTGCTGATCGGGGGCTATGCGCCGAGCAAATCAGGGCTTGGCTCGCCATGGGGGCAGCCTGCTCCGCGCCGTGACGGCGTACACGTAAGTGCCCTGCTTTTTCGGAGTGAGATCATCCATACGTCCTGCTCGGGGGTCCCACCGCGTTTTGGAATCGTCCACTCGTGCGGCCCAGGCATGCCGTGTCGTTTTTGTCGTTTTTGTGGTTCTTCTGGATCTTCTCTTCTGGATCTTCGCTTTCGCGCGCTGCCTTGCTGTCTTTCTGCCCTTCTTTTCGATCATCGGCAGTGCGGAGTAGAACAGCAGGGACCGGAGGCAGGCAGATTGCCTGGCACACATGGGGCCGCGGCTTCCTGTCTCGCTCTCGTGCGCCATTGCCCTGCGGGCCTGCCTGCGGCTGGCCTGGCTCCTGCGCCCTGCCTCCCTCCTTCCTGTCCTCCTCCTCCTCCTCCTTCCTGCTGCCGCCCCCAAAGCCCGACCGGGACGACTTTCTGGCTAGATGAAGGCCCACTTTTGGTTCCGTGCCCAAGCCCAGTTTCCCACGATGGCGCCCGTGATTTTTCCTTTTTTTTTTGTTCGTCCAGTGCTTTCGTGCCCTTGTGCGCGCCTTCCCTCGCGCATGCACCCGCTCCTTCCTCGTCGGCGACCAGGAAGTGCATCGGGACAGAAGGCGCGCATTGCACTGCTTTGACGTGGCCTCGCCAATTACTTCGTATCTTTATACGGACCAAGGGCGCCTCATCTCACGTCTCTCGTCTCTCATCTCCGCCGTCCGCCTTCTTTTTTTCTCTCGGGCGATGGAATACGGAGCAAATACGCCGTAATCTTCATTCATTTCTCAGACTCCCCCCCTCCCCCCTCCACACCCCCGGTCAAACGACCTTGTCAAACCGCCGAACTCATCAAACCAGCAAATTATCAAACCATCCGGTGCCGACAGGCGGAACACAAAGCGAAAGCGAATGGGCCACACGGCACCAGAGAAGAAAAAAGGACAGCGAGAGAGAGAAACACGCAGCACACAAAGAACACATGCTCGTCCCCGTCGCGCCGTGTCTCACGTTTCAGACCGCCCCCGACGGCTCGGACTTTGGCCCCAGTGTCGCATGAGATGTATGCAGACGCGCAGACGAAGCAAACCGGAAGCGGCGAAGAACACGAGCGGCAGAAAGGGGCCTGGCCAGGACTCTTTTTGCTTCTCTTCTTCTCTTCTCCTCCTCTCCTCTTCTCCTCGTGGCCCCGTCGTCGTCATTCCATCTGCTGTCCTTTTCGCCGTGCCACCGTCCTCTTGGCTCTCTGTTGGTCCAAACCCGCCGCCTGGGCGCGCGCACAAGCGTCGTGTTGGCTCGGCCGGGCCTGTGCTCGTCTCGTCCTCCTTGTCCCGCATTCTGTATTCTGCATTTGATTTGTAGTTTTGTCTTGTCGCGCTGACTCTTGGTCATCCCTTGGCTCTCCTCCGTCTCTTCTGAGCACCTCCCCCACACCGCCGGCTAAATCGCGCGCGAGAGGCCATCTGGCCAGTGCCGGCATGTTCGCGCTGCTCTTCCCGGCGCTGGTAGCGTCTGCCCCGTTTTCCTGCTCCCCCGTCGACCCTATTTGGGTGTCTGCGCTTTCGCGTTGCTGCCTCTCGTGTTCGTTTTGGTGTCGGCCACGGACCTGGCCATTAATCTGCCGCAGGCCGTCAGAGTGGCAATTCCGGCTGATGCCGCCCCATTTCGCTCGGCATGGCGCGTCGCAATTTACGCACGACGGAGTGGTGCGGCCACACTCCGTTTTTTTTTTTCAGCGAAAGGGAAGCGAAGGAAAACGACAGGAGATTATTCACTCCCCCAGCGCGCTCTTCCTCGCTGATGGGCCGCGCGGTTTATCCTGATTGCGGGAGTTGCCAGCATGCCTACGCCTACGCCTACGCCCACGCTCACGCCCATCCCCCCGCCCCGTTCGCTGTGACGCAAGTTCGGGGTTCCGAGTTGTCCGCCGCCCGCCAGAGGGGAAGGGGGGAAATGCACAGGCACAAGACACAATATCGTAATACTCCGTGCTAAACTCTCACGTCGTAGATCTGTCGCACACAGAGAGCAGGGAGGCGGACACAGCAATGTGGGCAGCGCGCTCTCAAGGGAAAAGATGCAGCACGGGAAATGCATCTGCCGAACCGGCCCTCGGAGAACGAGCCAGCGCCAACGCTCGGCGCCACCATCCCTTCCAGTCCGTGTCTGGACTGGATCTTCCTGGAAATTATGGGCCCGGCTTTTTTCTTCTTTTTTTCTGCCTTTTCCGTTCTGGTCCCCCCTTCTGTCGCTCCCTATCTTGCGCACTGTCTGTCCGCCGGTCAGCGGACATCTCTCGGACCCCGCCGGAAGACGCAGCGATGGCCTGGCCACGTCAGAAGACGGGGACAGAAAACGGGGCCGGGCAGTTCACGAAAGGCCCTCCTCTGCTGACCGCCCGCAAGACATGCTACAGAAATATGCCTCTCGAGCGGTGGAGCATCGGGGCACAAGAATGAGACTAGAAAAGAAAAGAAAAAGCCCCAGTGAGGGTTTGACAACGGAAATGGAGGAGAAGGAAAGGGGGACGGGAAGCCCGGAAACCTAAAAGAGGGATGCACGAGAGGCAGATGCGCGCGCACGCGCGACAGATTGACGCCTCCGGGCGTGCCGCATGCCCGCAATGCCCGTCGGTTCTTTGGCGCATCTTATATCCGCGTGCCGTCGTGAATGTGCGCGCGCGCGTAAGCCGTATGTTGTGCCGTATGCCGCGTGAGCCCGCCTGTGCGAGGCAATGGCGCAGCTATTGTTAATCCCCATGCCTGCAGAGCCATGTCCGCAGGAAAGCAATTTATTGTCCAGCGGAGGCATTTCAAATCAACCTCTTCTTTCCATTCTCGTTCTTCCCTCCATAGAGAACAAACAGGGCCCCCGGTGCCTAGTTATATATTCGTATTTGTCTTTGTCTCTCCGCGGCGCAGCTGGCCCGGCAGTCTCGGTTCGGTTTTTTTTGGGCTGGCTGGCTACCCGAGGTTGACGTGTGTGTTCCATAAGCGGATGACGGATGCCTTGGGGTGGAGATGAATCAGGCCATTGTTCAAGCCAAAGTTCACCACCGGTAGAGTCACGTTCATCTTTTCACCACGGCCCCCTCCCCCCCGGTCCTTTTCGACCAAGGCCGGGAGCTATCCTAAAGTCGTGCGGGCCTTCGGTCTTCGGCCTCTTCGGTCTTCGGTCGTCTCGGCCGGCCGTACGGAGTTGACAGACGAGAGACGAATAGTTCAGCCGAACACCGGCACCCGACAGGAAAAAGTGGGAAGACGCTCTGACCGTCAAAACGAAAGGTGGAAATAAAAGAGACCCTCCTTTTTTTTCTTTTCTTCTGGCTCCGTTATCACGTTCCTTCGCGACCGCCTCGTCACGGGTGCGGTGGGGGGTGCGGCTCCGTGTATTCTGGGCGCGCACGACGATGCTCTCTTTTTTGGCGGATTCTTCACACTGACTATCTTCCTACTTATCGTAGGTGGGGGTTTACGGGATTACGGAGTATTCTGTAACCCTCCGTCTGCAGCTAGCAGTCGATGCCTGATAGTGTCAGCGGTTGAATTCAATATCATCCCCGCCGTCACATCATCATCCCCGCCATCACATGGCTACCAAGGAGAGACTCGACCACAAGCTTGGACAAAGACTTCCATAGCCGTAGAGAACTGTATGCGCCTGCCACCCGATGCGGGCATCCCCATCTTTCAGTCTCTTGCTTCTTGTTTAGAGAAGATGGCGGACTTTCCTACTCCTCCTCCCCGGCCCCGGACGCCGCAGGTCTTGCTCCATCGTCTTCCTGATAAGCCGACCAACTCGTCAGATTCCCCACGCAAGCCGGCCAAGTACATCATTCTCATCACGGGGTCCACCGAAGCGGTTGGGAAACTCCAAATCGCTCAGTCCGTGGCAGATGCTCTCTCCTGTCCGATTCACCAAGGAGAAAGCCTGCACAAGTCCTCGGTGAAAGCAGCCAGTGTCGGCGCTTCACGACCAGCTCCGACAGCAGCGACCGCCTCTGCCGCAGGGGCCTCGCTCGGGCGAGATGAGCTGGGCGCGCAAGCTGTCGAGCCAGCGCCGGGGCCGAACAAATCCCGCTACCAGCGCATGTGGCTCTCGAAGCTGACGCGGACCGGGCTGCTGTTCCCCGAAGAGTCGAGGCCGGCCACGGAGGGCTTCTCCGGTTTCGGCGGCACGTCCTCGACGTCGACGAGCCGCAGGGGCTCCGCGAGCTCGATCGCCTCCGCGTCCTCGAACCCGGGGCCGCCTTCGAGCGTCGCAAGCAGTCGGAGCGAGTCCACCGGCGCCGCGCAGCATTCGATGTCCGCGACGAGCACCTTCATGCCGGATGCGGCTTCTTCCGGTGTCCACCCGTCCTTTACGGTGTCTGAGCGAGAGCGGCTCCGCCGCGCAAATCCGGCCTTGATGGTGCTGACTCATACGGACCTGGAAACGTGGCACACGGCGGCCATCCGGTCGGCCGTCGGTGACTATGGCATCGGCGTCATCTTTGTTCCGCTGGACAGCGACGGCGAAGAAAGCGAGGACGAAGACGATTTGCCGGTTCTTCGCCCACTCGATCCGACAGGGATGGCGGGCTTCCCAGCGTCCTTCGACACCTTTGCTATGAAGGCGAGATGGAGGAATCTAGACGAGGAGATGAAACTCCGCGTTGATGTGAATGCAAATGTCGAGGACGTGACGGAGGAGATTATTCGGGGCGTCAGAGACCTCATGGGCATCGATGAGTGAATCTCTAGAGAAGAGCGGACGCGGTGCACGTGCAAATGCAGTGCCTAAGCAGAAGCTGGTGATGACTTCTTCCGGCTTCACACGGCTGTGCGTATCAGACCCTTCAAGCATATGAAGTGGGGTGACGTACGGTGTGATGCAAGTCCCCATATCGAACAACCACCAGACCCTGTCATTAAATTTTTTTTATTTTATTTTATCTGGATGGATCAAACGCGTTCTTGCCAGGTAGAGGCCATCGTTTATGTCTTTGATCAACTAGTACTTTTTCCACCCTCGGGATCATCGCTTCTTCTGCCTCTTCCTCTATCCGTGGTTTGCCTTGCCCGCGAGACAGAATATCCGTTGCTGCGGAGTCCAGACCCGGGCGATCTCCTCTCTGGGAATAGCTTACAGCAACCAAAGCCGGATATTATTCTTTCGGCTTGGTTTTTTTTGGTCTTGCTTCCCTTCGTCCCGTCGTGCTTCGCCGAGGATACTTTTTTAGATCGATCGAGCGGCGGCCGAAAGACAGCCCGGAAGAACATCGAACGTCGATGGCGTGAAAGAGCTTCGCGTCGCGAGAGGTGGACGACGAACGCGAGCCCCGAAATATTGAAAGCATCCATCGCCTTATGGGTGCTCGCGTGCCCCTAGCTGCTCGCCAAGGTGGTGTGCGACGACCAGGGACGACCAGGGACGACCAAGATGAGAACAACGCCATCTGCCTCGACAGCTGCTCGTAGAGCTTGGCATCGACGCCCGTTTGTTTTGGGTCTCGCTCTTCCTTGTTGATTCGTACGACCGACAAGCACGAGTAGGACTTCGTCTTCCCAGATTGGTTCCTCTCTGACCGACCCAACCGTCCTGGCAACCTTGCTGCCGAGGAAGACAAAACAAAAAAAGGAACAAGCTGCGGGAGCGTTCTTCCTCCGTTTGCACCGTAGCCTGTTTGGGGCTATATTTTTCTCTCGATGAGCAGCAACAGCCACGACGCTCTCTGTCCTGGGGGCCGGCTGGCCACAACCCTCCCACTCGGAGTGGCCGTTGACATGACAGTGCATTGCATCACACCTCGTGCGCGTTCGTTCTCGTCGTTCGTCTCCGAGGGAAAAACCCCATGCTCAAACGAGCCAAGGCGGGCGAGCTTCCAGCTTGGCAGCTCGACCTGTCGTCTCTGTGCCTGAGTGTCTCAGTGTAGGCTCTTCTGCACGAGCTTTCTGCACAAGCTTTGTCCAAGACTGCTTGGCACGGTTGGCACAGTTGGCATGGTTGGCAGAAAGAGCCGGGCATCACACCTCGTCCGCCGGAGGCACAAGAAAAAGAAACGGACACGGAGGTTAATTTGAGAAAGAAAACCAAAATAGGGATGTGAGATTTGCCTTCGTCTATGACCCGGCGACTTCAATCGAGCCCGTTCGCAAGGAGCATCCCGAGAAATCATCTTGCCATGTCGCATCCAAGCTTGCCTGCCTCCGTCTCCCTCCGCCGCCTCCAGACCCTCGGCGGTTTCTCCGCATTGTTTTCTTTTCGCCCTTCCCCTCGTTTTCTTCGTTTTCTCCTCGTTCTTTTCGTTCTCCTCATTTTACGCGTTCTCGTTCTCCTCACATCTCTCTCCACGTATCTAACGTCGTAGCAATACTCCACGGACTTCTCCGAGGCCCCTGGGGACGGTAGTGGTGCGGTGAGATTCTTTACCCCAAGAAAGAGCGCGATGGGGCAGCGACTTGGACAGTCGACCTGCCCAAACGGCTCTAGAGTGGTTTTTTAATGGACGTTGCTCCGCGTCGCTCCTGCGGTGCTCCTGTGCGGATACGGGTCTATTCCCTCCAACGAGCATTGGAAGAGCTTCCCTCCGCAGGGCCGGACGCTGCGCGCAGGGCCCTCTCTCTCTCCCCGCCGGCGGCTCTCGGTGAAAATTGCGGGGTGCGCAGGGCAGTCAAGCGGCGGCACATGGCACCCTAAGGTGGTCTTGGCGCCTGGCTAGGGGCGACGTGGAACCTGGTTTTTTAGCTGCCGGGATGGCAGCTAACAAATGGCTCTTTCTTAGGGCCGGCCGAGGTTGGGTTTCTGTCTGGAGCTGCGGCCTGAAGAAAAAGGAAAGGAGAGAAAACGGCTCATGCAAGGGCCTCGATCAAGCTTTAATCAAGCCTCACATTGTCATTTCTGACTTTGTTGAGAGGATCCTCTGTCGTCTTCGGAGACCTGCGCTTTGGCTTCCATTGTCACATTGAGAGATATTATTCTCCGTTGATCAAGGCGACGTAAAAACCTTCTTCCTGGCGCGACTCCATTTTTCTTTGGAAAATAGAAAAACATTCCCGCTCATTCGCCCGCTTCGTCTACTTGGATCTGTCTGCTCCGTTTGAAACCCATATTTGTGCTCCACGCCTGGCCAGGCCCTCGTCATACGTGCTGCCGCGTTAGTTTAGTCTGCTTTCTATTGCTTCGTTTGCCCCGTTTGCCTCGTTTGCCTCTCTCTCTCTGTGACTCTTGTTCACATCATCCTCCCCCCCTCATGATACCTCCCTCATGCACGGTGTCGTATGTATGGCGCGGCGAAAACGAAATGGAAGGGTGGCATCGCTTGCTGCCTTCCGCCGTGCTGTCCTCTCTCGCCTTTGCCCGGTTGGGCCCCATGCTCTGTCGTTTTTCTCTCCTTTGCACGTACGAGTACGAGTAATACTTAGAAGCTGGTCGCGTATACGGGGCAATTTCGCAGCTGCATAGTTGCACCACCTCTCTCTCTTCGTGTGTCTGTCCGTCGCCTCTCCCGTTCCCATCTCCCGAACGGCTAGCTGCGTCCAATCACAGACCAGGCCAGCCGCGAGTCACATCCGAGCTTCAGGCTCTTCTTTTTTACTTTGTTTCCACAAAAGAGGGTCCTGTGTTTCCTGTGTGCATGCGGCAAAGATACTATTTTCACGACTGGTGTATTATTACCTCTGGCCCACCAACCGGGAACTCGCAGACCAGACTTTGTTTGGCTTTGATTTCTTCTGTACTCGTATTGTCCACTCGGCGCGGCAGTCGGCACGGCCTGTCTGCATCTTCTCGAGTCGACACAGAGCGAAGTCGGCTCCGGATCCAAAGAAAGAAAGCAGACACGGGAAAGACAGCCAGAAAGCCAACCATGAATCCAACCAGAAAAGAAAACAAAACAAAAAAGAACAATAAAAGACTGCTCCATGTGCCTTCGTACTCGTACACTCGTGATGCAACTAGTCGCAAAGGATCGTCTCCCCTGCCGCCCCCCAGAGGGGCTCCGCGTTTTCTTTCTTCAGTGGCGGTTGTTTTTTTAACCGGGGCGGGTAGCATCAGATGATCATCAAGAGAAGAGAGAACCGGGGCGCGCACAAGAAGAAGAAAAATGCGTCTCAAAAAGGGAATAAAACGAAAAAGTCAAAACGGAGCCCAGCGAGGCAGCAGGCGGACTGTCCGATTTAGGTCATTCTCCGCGACGGAGTGGGTATGGATGGTTCTTTTCTTCCTCTAGTCTGAATCCTTTTCTTTCATTTATTCTCTTTTCTTTTATGTCTCTCCTGTTTCGCCGCCTCGAGGACCCTTTTTCCTCTTCCTTTTTTGGCCTCATGCACAGCATGTCTGGCGGATCCGTGTCTTATTCCCCTTGTATGACCGTGTGAACAACGTAGAAGAACGGGGGCGAGAGAGAGAGAGAGAGAGAGAGAGGTACATTCTTTTTCTGTTGTTGTCCGCGACACTCGCGTTGTAGTGAGCTCTCATTCCCTCTCCCCCCTCCATCCCCACCCCCAGCAAGGAAACAAAAAACAGGAGGATACCACCGGACCTTGTTTCGTTAAGGATCGTCGCTTTTGGTCCCCCAATGGACATGCCGCGCTTCTCACTTGTTTCCCTCGCATCCCCCCCCCCCCCCTTCTTCCGCTTCCCATCTCGCCAACCCCGCCTGTTTCTGGTTCACATTTTTATTTGATTTTTTTTTCTTCTGGGGACCATAAAAAAGTTGGCCGACGTATGACTGCAGCAGTGCAGCAACAAATGGTAAGTTAATAAAAAAACCCAGAGACACAGACGACCATCCGTCCCGCTGGATATTCCCGACGATCTCCCTGCCCGCGGACTGTTCATAAATAAAGAGACCGCCCATCCCTCGCTCTCCCATTCCTCCCTCTTTCCCCCGCCTCCCCTTCTCCTCTTCTCCTCTCCTATTTCCCCACGAGCGTTTTGGAGGAGAACGTTGTCTATTCCTGTTGGGATCTTCTCTTTCCCGTCTTGGTGTGCAAAACATTGGCACCAATCACTTACACCCAAACCAGCCTAGGCGAAACTTTCCCAAAGTGGACGTCCCCTCCTCTCCCCCCAATACCCCGAAAGCTTAACCTCACCACCACCACCACCATCACCATGGCCGACGTCGACAAGACCGGCGCCGAGGCGCCGCCCGACGAGTTCAGCGACGTGCCGCCGCACCACGGCATGACGGCCGGCCAGTACATCCGGTCGCGCTTCACGTCGCTCAAGCCGCCCATGACCAAAGCGCCCAACCCGTTCAGCCTCATCGCCATGCTCAACCGCCGCCAGTGGGCCTTTTTCGCCGTCGCCTTTATCGCATGGGTGGGTTTTTTTTTCTGTCTTCTCCCTTCCCTCTTGCTTTGTCTTCATCAATGCTGACCCCCCCAGACCTGGGATGCCTTCGACTTCTTCACCGTGTCGCTCACCGTCGGCGACCTCGCCAAGAGCTTCGGCAAGACCAACACCGACATCACCTGGGGCATCACGCTCGTGCTCATGTTCCGGTCCGTCGGCTCCATCCTCTTTGGCATCGCCGCCGACCGCTACGGCCGCAAGTGGCCCTTTGTTCTCAACAACGTGCTCTTCATCGCCCTCGAGCTCGGCACCGGCTTCTGCCAGACCTACAAGCAGTTCCTCGCCTGCCGCGCCCTCTTCGGCGTCGCCATGGGCGGCCTCTACGGCAACGCCGCCGCCACCGCCCTCGAGGACCTGCCCGAGGAGGCCCGCGGCATCATGAGCGGCATCCTGCAGCAGGGGTACGCCTTCGGCTACCTCCTGGCCACCGCCTTCGCGCGCGGCCTCGTCGACACCACGTCGCACGGCTGGCGGCCCCTCTTCTGGTTCGGCGCCGGCCCGCCCGTGCTGATCATCGCCTTCCGCCTCCTGCTGCCCGAGACCGCCACCTACCAGGAGCACGCCGCCGTGCGCGCCGCCGCCCGCGTCCACGGCGACACCTTCGCGCCCAGCGCCACCAAGACGTTCCTGGCCGAGGGCAAGGTCGCGCTGCGCCGCCACTGGAAGCTGCTCACGTACCTCGTGCTGCTCATGGCCGGCTTCAACTTCATGTCCCACGGCTCGCAGGACCTCTACCCGACCATGCTGGCCAACCAGTTCAACTTCTCGACCAACGCCGTCACCGTCACGCAGGTCGTCGCCAACCTCGGCGCCATGCTGGGCGGCACCGTCGTCGGGTACGCGTCGCAGATCTTCGGCCGCCGCCTCAGCATCGTCGTCATGTGCGTGCTCGGCGGCGCCCTGCTGTACCCCTACACGTTCGTCACCAACAAGGGCGTCATCGCGGCCGCCTTCGTGCAGCAGTTCTGCGTGCAGGGCGCCTGGGGCGTGATCCCGATCCACCTCATGGAGCTGAGCCCCGGCGCGTTCCGCACCTTCGTCGTGGGCACGGCCTACCAGCTCGGCAACCTCGTGTCGTCGGCGTCGTCGACGATCGAGAGCACCATCGGGGAGCGGTTCCCCCTGCCGCCCAAGGCGGGCGTCAGCCGCTACGAGTACGGCAAGGTCATCTGCATCTTCATGGGGTGCGTGTACGCGTACGTGATCCTGCTGACGCTCGTCGGGCCCGAGCACCTGCGGCGCAAGTTCGACGTGAGCCACGACGCGGACATGCGGGCCGTCGCCGGCGACGAGACGATCGTGCAGGCGATCCACCGGCGCGAGCGCATGGGCATGGGGCTGAGCGAGGAGGACCTTGAGGACGCCGCGGCGGCGGCGCGCGAGGCCGGCTCGGGCGAGAAGGCGACGGCGGAGCGGATCGCGTGAGGGAGGGGCTCGTGTGCACCGAGAGAGAGGAGCGCAAAATGGAACAAAATTGTTTTTAATCTGCCTCGCCGAAAAGCTGAAATGTAGATCTCGTCGAGAATGGCCATTTATCTACTCATCTTCTCCCTCTTTATCCTACACGTTACATACCCATATAATCGTATCGATGATCTATTTTTGTCCTATGCTGAACTGCCGTCTGCTCTTTTATATGCACCTGTGAACATCAATGGGGTCTTTTGACGGATCCCTCCCCGGGTCTCGTGCTTTTGACGGCGGCCATACTCGAAACAGGAAGACGCGCTTTTTCCCAGGGAAAAGACGAGGGCGACTCTGACCGCACTACAAAAATCCCGCTGGCGCCGATGACCCGCTTTGCTGCCTGCGACCATACGGAGCACCAGGAGACGCCCGTTCCCTGGGTGCACGCTTTGTTGTTCTAGGGCAAGACTCCCCTCTGGCCAAGCAGTGCCCTGTTTAGCGTAATCCGGGGAATGTGGGTTCGTCTTCCTCCTCTCTGGTCTCGCTCGGGTCGGGCTAAGAGGGCCAGGAGCGACAAAACAGGACGAGGAGAAATGATAGGAAAGGGGTTGGATTGGAGGTCAAATGTGTGAGGAAAACGAAATACAGCTCGGTATAGCAGGCGATGTCAGGCGTTGATGTTGTTTGCGGCGGGTTCTCCTCACTGAAAAGAACGGTGAGAAATTACGAGGAAAGAGGCGCTGGCAGCGACGTGACGCACACGCACACCACAGGCACGTCAAAGGGGCTCGTCAGTCGTTCCAGGAAGGAGAGATGGGGGACGCTGCAGAGGGTGAGAAACACAGGGCCCACTCTAATTGGCGCTAGAGAGCGCCCGTCCAACCAGAGCCGCCGTCTACCCCGCATCCCGCAGCGCCCTGGCCTGTTTTGTCCACTCTGTGTGCTCATGTTTTGCCACCAAAATAGCGCGGAAAGGCGATTAGTGGAAGGAGCAACCTGGGGATTGTCCCACTGGGGGCCGACGTTGTGTATCCACTCTTCCTGCCGCATAGTGCCGATTTATAGTGGACGAGGCACGCTTGGTCTGGGGTAAATGCCAAATCTGGGGGGGAATCCCAGGCGTGTAAGTGGCACGGGCATGGCGTTGTTGTGTAAGATGTCGTATTGCGAGTGTTAATGCTCGTTGTCTGCCCAATGTGGGATGCCTGTCGTTTTTCTCTAGAGCGGTCTGTGAGACAAGACTGGAAATACGCAGCAGCGCAGCAGAGAGTACGAGTACGAGAGTCTGCGCTGCGTACTGGCGTTCGGGCGTTCTGCCAATCTCGATTACTGCCTGCCTGTGCACTGCGCCTTCCCAGGTGTCCCTATGTCGTTTTATGACGAGTAATCAGCCCAGGCCCACTGCCACCTGACCTGTTTCCCGCTTCTCCTCTGCGACGAAATATGCCTCTGAGAAGGAAAGAGGGACGGGAAATACGGGGGGTCAGGCATTACGAGTAGGAAAGACAAAAACAAGCCACAGCAAGAGCCAATTCATTGCGAGGAAATAGGCAGGCGCAACCTGCTGGCCAGGTCGTAATTTCCTGCTGATTCCATCCGCGTCTACCGCCACAAAACTAGAGGGAAACAGCGTTTGGAAGCAGAAAGAAAGCGAGCAATGGAAGGAGGAATAACTAAGAAACGAAGAGGGGAAGGAAAGAGGCGACAGCGACAGCGACATAATGTGGGCTAATAAGACACAACTGAGCGAGTGACTTGCATTCAAGAGGGAAAGGCTCCCAAGGGGCGATGACCACACGACGCTGGGAGGCATAACGGCTAGATGGGCGATTGGCCCTGTTGGCCACCCTGTCTCGCTTGCACGCACTCTGATGCCCGTCTCATTCCCCCCTCCTGATCGTTTCCTGTTTCCATTGTCTGGTTCTCTTTATTATCCCCCCCTCTCTTCCCATCCGCCCATCCATCCCGTTTCTGCTCCCTCTTTTCTTTCCGGTTTTCATCAATCTTCCAACCAAATTCCAACCCTCTTGCCGGATTTTCCATCAAATACGACCACACACACAAGCACGCACATCACACAAGAGGCTCTGCATCGAGACCTCCATCTGACAAACAAGAGGTACGTGGACATTCCCTGTTCTCTTGTCTTCCACGCCCAGCCAGCCGTTTCCATTGTTTGGGTCACCCAGTATTATTTCCCTCGACAGTTTCATTGACATCTTGCGTTTGTGGCATCTCTAGATCTTGGCATCTCATCTCACCGACTCCTAACTCTAAAACAAATCTCCACTCTACCTCCTCTACCAACAATGCCTGTCCGCATCCCCGCCGCCCAGACCTCCGAGGTCCTCTTCTTCGGCGCCGCCGGCGTCGGCGCCTTAGCCCCCGTCTACCTCATGCTCGCCCCGGGCGCCGAGGAGCAGATGGCCCGCCGCACCGCCCGCTGGGCCCCCCGGTGGGAGCACGTCGCGCAGCGCTACATCACGCCGCCGATCCAGCACGCCGTCCGCACCCACGTCTCGCCGCCCATCGAGCGCACGATGCAGCGCGTCGACCGCGTGGCCAACCCGCACATGTCGCGGGCCGCGCAGAACGTCGACCGCCGCATCCGCAACGGCATCCAGCGCGTGCAGAAGTAGGGGGCTGCGGTTGAACAAGAAGAAAACAAAGATCTTTCTTTTCTCTTTCTCTTCGATTGCATTTCAGGGATGGGAGCACGAACGGACGCATGGTTTATTAAGATGGTTGCTTGCATTTTTTGCATTTCTTGCATTTCTTGCATTTCTTGCGTTTCTTTTTGTATCCACTGCATTCGCCGTTGACAACAGCGATGGAATGTCTGGTCAGGCTGTCGTCGACACGGCCAGCATTTGGATCCTCGTCAACGCTCTCGTTGTGCTAAGAACCTGTCCGCACGAGACAGTGCCTTCTTGAATAGCAAACGAAATACAATGGCAGTTTTCTTGTGCATGGAGACACCAGTCTGGCGTGAACTTGATTCGCAACCCAGTGAGCTGAGAATGCCAATTCTAATGCCCCGTATTTGATGGACCATCATCGCCTTGCAAACGACAATGGCAATGCCGTAGCAATGCCAACGCCGTATTTCTCCGCGTTCTTTTATTTTTGTTTCTTTTGAAATTGGCGATACAAGAATCACGAAGTCACGGCGACCTCCCACTTCTGTCATACGATGATGATCACCGTCAGACAGAAATTGAGGGCGCCCCGGGGGAGGGGGGGGGGGGGGGCCGCTGGTCAGCCAAGAGCGTGGGAGGAGAGCCGCCCGCGTCCAAACAGAAGCCCCCACATGACCTTTCCCCCTCGCTTCGCTTCTTTGGCAATTTCAGCCACTCTTTGCACTGCGGAAGGGGGTTCTCCAGCTGGGGTACTGGTTTGGCATTCAACATTTGGTGTAATGCGAAGTAGAGTCACGTGTGCTCATCCAACGCAAGTGCATATACCAGATATGGAGTCATGGCCTCGATGAGATGGGGTTTTCGTTTGCAAACGAGAACAAAGAGATGGTTTGAACTAAAAACCCCCCTGAAGCGAAGACGACAAAAAGACAAAAACTATTTCTATCGAATAAAACGAACGAAAGAGAAAACAAAGCAGGGAAACAAAGGGGATGCTAAAGAATCAGGCAGACTCGGTCGCCTTGGCGGTTCTCCAGAGTCGAAACCATCTATCCACCTCGTCTCTGTTGCGAATGCGCTCCCGGAGCAGCCGCAGGCCATAGAGGTCGTTGTCCTTGTTCGACGTCGTCCAGAGGCCGTCCTCGGCCCACCCAGGCGTCCCCTGGGCCGCGAGCTTTTCGCCAAAGGGACAGCACCCCTCAAAGTCAATGAGCACGGGCAGGCCGTCGCGGACCAGCACATTGGCCGGCTTGATGTCGTTGTGGGCAAGGCCGAGAGAGTGCAGAAAGGCCACCGTCGACTCGAGCCGCGATAAAAAGAGATCAATATCCAGGTCCTTGAACTCGGGCTTGTCGGCATCGTAGTCGCCCAGGCAGAGCGGCACCTTTTCCAGAACAACGCCCGTGATGCGCCCGTGCGTGACGCGGCAGCCGAGATAGCGGACGATGTGCGGATGGGGGTGCCTCGACAGCCGCTCCAGGGCGTGAACCTCGCCCATCAGGCGGGGGGGCCGCGGAGCATCGCCGTCTCCCACAGGCGCGGGCTGTTTGAAGACTGGCCAAAATTGCTCCTTGATGTAGACCGAGTCGTTGTACAGGACGTCGTGGGCGACGGTCAGGCCAGCCGCGGGGTCAAATGGAAGGCCGGCATCGTCTTTTTGGACGAAATGCAAAGGTTTGTTTCCGTCGAGCATGGCCGTGTACAACTCACCGTTCAGCGTATAATACACACCCGTACAGCGCTTGCCGTCCTCCTCCCAGATGCTACGCCCGAAATTCGTAAATTGCTTTCTTGGATCGATCCCTGAGGCGTCTAGTATATCTTCATAGTGACAAAGCGCGTCCAAAAGAGGGTCTCGACATGTCTCGGGCTCTATCTCGGCTGGAGTTCGTTAGTAGGGAGCGCCTCTTCTGGAATGGACCATCTGCGTGACACCCATGGCTCGGACAACACACCTTGCAATTTGCTTGCCGATCGAGTAGTGGTAGGCATTCTGCTGCTGAGTTGAGGGAACGATAGGGTGGATCGAGGAGAAAGTGTTTGGTGGTATAGATGTTAGATATTGGAACGGAAAAGGGCAAAGATAAAATTGTGCGTTTTATACTAGAGGACAGTCGCAGCTCTTGTAGGATCACAGAGGCAGCTGAACATAAAAGAAAGGTAGTGAAAAAGAAAGAAGAAAGACAACTCCATAATACGAAAGAAAGAGAAGAAAAAGAAAGGGGGGAGGGACGGTACAGAGAAAGGCCGGAAGAGGACAAGAAATCAGGGACCAAATGTTGAAAGGAAACCAAGCACGAAAGAAAATAAAATTGAGTCAAACAAAGTGGAAACAGTGTCTTTGCAGCTGAGCTTCTGTCAAGCCACAGAATCTCTTTCTGTCATTTCTTCTTCTAGGAATAAATGACAGCAACGAGAAAATTCTCTTTGCCACGTCATCTCCCGTCTATGCCTAGGTAGCAAGAAAGAAAAACTGAAGGAAGAGCACAGAGAAAGATTGGGACAGGAGAAATAGAAATTTGAATAGAAGAAAAAGTATGTCAGGGGGGATGGGTTAGATTCGCACGAACATTCAGAACATTAACAAACAAATTGCCATTTAACTGCCAGGCTTCTTCGCGACGCCGATTAGCCTTTGCTAATTTAGGTCCCCTCACCTCCCTCCATCCCTTGTTCTATCAAAACCGTTTGATTTCTCCGCTTTCGGGCATGCCGTTTGGTGGCCAAACAGAGAGTGAAAGAGCGTTTACTGAAAGAGATGTTTTAGAAAGCCATATCCTTGCTTTTTCGCTTAGATTTTTTCTTATCACACCGTTGACTCATCGCCCCCTATTGACTACATAATGGTCAGAATTCTACATTTTGTTAATTATGTTTGAGTCTGGATATGGGGCTGTACATAGTCTTCGCTCATGTATGTGGAAATTCTTGTGCGACTAATGAGGCCAACCCTAGCATTCAGCTTTCTACGCTGTACCAAAGTTCGTGCCTATAGAAAAAGTGACAGATGGCGAAACGCTGGCCGAAATTAAAAATAGGGACCATAAAATTTAACGACAAGAAGCAGATAGGCAGAGAAAAAAAAATTAAAAAGTAGAAGAGGCGCCATACCAAGGCTCTCAGAACCTGCCGAAGGCCATTGGCGCATGGCCGTTTCAATTTCGGTCCTTTCCTTACATGTCTTTGCTAGAAAGAAGATTTATCTCATCGCATTTTCGCGGTGAGTGCCACAGCCGTGGTTTGGGCACCTTAAATTGCGCGATTGCTGGCGTCGGTGTGGCTAAAGATGCTTGGCATCCTCTTGCCAGAATGACGAGTCTAAATACGCAGTAGACGTCTCAACTTCGCCAGGTACAGCTGACCGCTACATTTTGTTCCCAAATGATGCTGGATTAGAGGTAGGTCTTTGAAATGTGTCGTTGTGAAACTCAGTTGGTGAAAAATACGGGAAAAAATGGTATTGAAAGAAAAGCCGCAGAATTTTGGAATCCTTAGAGGCGCGTATCCTTTCGAGAAAAGAAAATAACAGCCCATGGGTTAAACAGACACAAAGTAGCTGGGCAACACAGAGAGCCATACTTTTCAATCTATCTTGGGACAAATTTTCCACCAGAAAATGCATAAAACTTCTTCGCCCCCTTTCTTCTTTCTTAGATTCTTCTTCCGTCTTACAAACTGCACCAATCTACTCCATACCTTGAACATTTCTTTATTGAGGACACTCACATTTCGCAGCTTCATTTTTTAATTGTCTATTTACTGGCACATCCCAAATATTCAATCATCCTTCCCGTTACATATAGGTTTTGTGCCGTACAAAATGTAGGTTCACAAATGCGCTGAAGGCAAAGCTAGTCGCACCCAAAGCTAATCAAGTATTTGAAACTAGGTGTACAGTGATTTATTCGGAGATCACAAGGTACCGTCCCGACGGAACGGCAGACATAGACGGCTATGTGAAAAAGTTGTCCTGTTACAACCTTTCCTGTTCAATTTATCAGAAAAGCCTCCAGGAACAGAAAAACAAGGACGGCAACAAGAACGACAACAAGAAGAACGACGACAAGAAGAACGACGACAAGAAGAACGACGACAAGAAGAACGACGACAAGAACGACGACAACAAGAACGAAAACAACAACTAAACATCAGCCGCTGGAGGCAGGCGACGACCATAGAGGATGGCCAAGTGGCTGAGCAATGAAAGGGGCCGGTGAACGAGAGCGACGGGCAGAGTATCGGCTGGTTAGGAATGAGAGCGGTAGGACAAAAAACACTAAAAAAAAATAAGGGAGAGATGAGAAGGAGGACGGTCTCAGAAAAAATACGTGTATATTTTTTCGTAAGGCAACAATTCGCCCAAGGAGGCCGTCCCCTCCTTTTTTTTTTTTTTTTTTTTGCCTTTCACTTCGCAGGGTCTTCGTCTTATTTCTGAATTAACTGTCTGTCTGCCAAATGCTTTCGTCCCCAGTATTCAAAGTTCGTAGTGATGAACACATACAAATTACGGCCCCCTCCCGCACCTTGTGATTCCGGTCAAACCATACGGTAATCCTGTCTGCCAAACTCGGCAAGCTGAGCTAGACTATAGATGCTGTGTTGTTTGTCAGATGTGTACCTTACTCATGAACGGAATGCGCTGAGGTCGCAGTCCGTGTGATTTCCTATCTCTCCCGAGACAAAGCTCTCCCAACCGGCGCCCACGGCATGTACGGGGGTGAAACACGGCGGCGTTTATCAGCAGCGACAGTCCCAGTCGCCGTATCTTGCGCGCAAAACTAGGACAGGAACATAAATCGAATGCGCAAGAAGACAAAAAAGAACATCAAAACGGCCTCATCCAGGCGGACGCCTTCGGAGCGGCAGCCCCAACGCCTACAAGTCTGCTTGATACGGCGAGGTTTTGCAGAGGGCAGGTGTACCGGCATTACTGGAGGCCAGTAACCGACAGACCGTAACAGACAGAGCTCACCAATGTTTTGTGTCCTACGCTTCATGCTCAGCGCTTATGCCCTGTAATCTTAGACCAATCGGGACTCGTGCGATCAGACATAGTGGGCGCCCTTCTAGCTAGTCAATAAATGGGAACAACGCTGGTGGCTGGCCGTTTTACGCAGCAAGGAATGCTGTCAGAAAGTCTGTTGTGAGGGCTGTTGTGTTGTGATTCTCTTGTTTTTCCCACGCGGGCGATGTTACGTATTGTCCGTTAAAATATATCTTGTTTAAGATGTAATAAATAAGAATAGAAAACACTCAATAATAGAATTTACAGATACGCTAAATTTAAGAAAACCATGTACACAATTTGATATTTCTGGGACAATTTGTTATATTTGCAGTTTATGGAATTGTTGCCCATGTCCTAGGGAAAGGCGGAGCTCTCTGTCTCTGAGACGGTGACGACACCGTCCCTCGTCAACCTCCCAATGACGCCGGTGCAGAATCTCAGAAATCGCAAACAGTTTACTGGTCCTTGTCGTAGGGAGTTGGACATCGCCCGCTTCTCCAGAACGTGGATCTTGGGAGACGGAGGCGGAGGCGGTGGCGGTGGAGGGAGACGTGCTGCCGGACGCAGCGCCACTGCGCAAGGCCGAGGAAGGACTCGAGCTGGAGGCAGGGGCGGCACGAGGCGCAGGAGCAGACTACGAGGCGTGCTGGCAGCAGCGGCTGGCGGCCTGGGCGGCGCGCGTTTCTCTCAGCAGCTCCTCGATCTCGTGCACCTGCTGCGTGTGGAAGCCCTCGGTGCTCGAGGCGCGCAGCCACTTGACCATCAGACTGGCGATCACGTTGGAGGCATGCATCGGATCGTAGCCGACACTCGCGCGGAGGTCGGCGCCTACGCGTTCCCACGTAAACCAAGCGAGGTCGGTGCGGGGCAAGACTCCGAGCGCCGCGTCAGGCTTACGCGCATCGCGGGCCTTGGTCTGCAGGGTGTCCGCCGCGAGGCCGATGACCGTGTAGCCCTTGGCGACGTCCAGCGTCGTCAGCGCGGGCGACCGCCGGTTGGCATGGGCCGTGCGGGCGTCGATGAGCGACGAGGCCGGCGTGGCGGTGGCGGCGGCGGCGGGCAGGGCCGTGGCGGCCG